>PTEX01000070.1:1546023-1664818 GCA_003342815.1 Eudromia elegans | reverse complement strand
GCGGGCGTGCTGGCCGGGCTCTCCGTGCTCAGCCTGCTCGCCTACGGCTACCTGTCCTGGGACGGCCTCGCGCGCGGGCCCGCGGAGGCGGCGGGGACCGGGCGCGGAGAGGAGCCCGCGGCCGGCGCGCCCGCCTCGCAGCCTCACATCGTCTTCATCCTGGCCGACGACCAGGGGTTCCGAGACGTAGGGTACCACGGATCGGAGATCAGGACGCCCACTCTGGACAAGCTAGCTGCCGAAGGGGTTAAATTGGAGAACTACTATGTCCAGCCTATGTGCACACCATCCCGAAGCCAATTTATCACTGGAAAGTAAGTTCTCTACTTCGTCGTTGATCTTCACCGGCTTAAACACCCTCCCTGTTGAAAGGAGCACCAGTCTCTGGGGATGAACCTGATTAGATGCACACCTCTGTGCTCCTGTAGCCAGAAAGGTGCCCCTCTGATTCACTTAAAAGCCTTAAGCAAACTTTCTCAATAATGCAATAGGAACTCACTGTCTGTGAGCCAGTAGGAATTCAGGACTGTGAGCTACCCTGACAGAGTCTTATAGGAGCAGATTTACATTTATTACAGTACTAACATACGTGCTAGTTGTCAAGTAGTGCTGCTGTTGCTGGAAGAGATCATCTGAGCTTTGCTGTGCAGTTGCAGAAGTTTCAGGGAAAGTCCTTGTTAGTGACGGGAAGGGGAAATGTTCTCTTCTATAAATTGCTGCCTGCACGTTGCAACACTGATAAGACTGGACCTTGACTTACTGTGAGTTCTTTTTGAGGATCATACTGAATTTATGTGATGATTCCACTGCAGGCCACATGTGGATGAGTTCAGGAAATCTGAACGCTTTTTCAGGTTCCTCTGAGCTACAGTTACCTCTCTTGTCATAGTGCAATTGCTCCCGTGCAAACAGTTAGAAACTTTTCTTTCAAAGCACTAAAATAGCTAGCGGCTTGCTATTGTGCTGTTTGTTGCCTTTAGTCAATTGTGTTTTGTTGTTGTGCTTTAAGTGGATAAGCTATTGCCCACCCTAAGGGCTCTCTGTGAAACTTGGTAAGGATAGAGAGTTGGGCATGCCTGCGTTTGAACCRGAGGAACCATTCCCAAGTGACCCCAAGTGTGGACACATGGATCTGGAACAAACCCACCTCATTTCTGTTTATCTTAGCTCACTTTGACAGGGAAACCTTAAAAGAATAAAAACGAGAGGAAAAAAAAATATTTAGTTTATTTTCCCCTTTAAATATAAACAGGAACAAGGCAATGTTAATACTGCTAGCATAGGAGGAGAAAAAAAAAAAAAAAAAAAAAAAAAAAAAAAAAAAAAAAGCATGATTATATAAAATAAGTAACTGGCCTGGTGTCTTGCATCTCGTTTTGGTAGAGCTGAACATGATTCTTGGTCTCAGTCTGGTCCTCAGGCTTTCTGGACCTAGGAAATTAGTACAGAGAGCTGACGTTATCTAGAACAACAGACCTCACTTTTTGTTTTCCAGGTGTGGATGGAGAAGTGAGTTCATCTTGAGACAGTCATTCACAGGAACATGAGTGCCCTGTGGCAGCTTAGAAGGGAACCTCCTATGTTAGGGTAGCATTTGTGCATACAGTTACACGGCTGTGAGGGCTGGGAGCGAGGAGCAGGGCCAGCAGCACGCGGGCAGCCGGCTTGCTGCGGGTGGTGGTCTGGGAACCCCTGCTTCACACGGGGAGCAGCGTCCGTCCCGCTGCGGGACGGGGCCCTCGGCTGCTGGCCTGGCCTCCTGGCGGCCRGAGGAGTCGTCTGAGCACCAAAACKAGGAAAAATAAGGAAGGAATAAAAGTAACCCGGGTTACCTATTTTAATCCTTCACTGCATAAAGAACATTTAACGTACATAAATATACATATATATGTGTATATATRTATATGTAAGGAAAAAATGAACATGTTCTTAGGAACTTAGCTTTTTTTCATCTGCTCATTGGGAGGAAATAATTATGAAAATCTGCCTAGTTTGTTCCTGGAACGTTTTTATTGGAAAAAAAAAGTTTGCTTATACTGCATTTTTATTTTCTTAATGTCTGCTGGTCTAAAAGCATTAGAACTCTTTTTTTTTCATGTTGTTCTGCTTTGGGAAAAGGGAGCAGGAGAGGGAAAGGACTGCTTTGCATGACTGAGAAATAAAGGAAGGAAATGGGGAGGGTTTAATAGGTCTGGGTAGAATATTAACAAGGCAGATCCAGAAGGATACTATTATCTCTTCTGGCTGAAGATAAAACCTGATGATTGCTACTTTTAATGTTTCTAGTAAGAACTAGAAGTACCATAATTAAAATGCCGTGACTCAAAACCTGTTAATTCAGTAGAAGTGCTGTTAATATTTGAATTCCAAAGCATGTTAGTTCAGGGCTAGAAAGTCCTGCTCGCCCACTGAAGGCCCACCTGGGATGCTACATGCTTCCCAGGACGCATTCCATGCTTAATATGTTCCAAACGTTCCYCCATTGATCTATAAAAAAACAGAGGAACCTGTGTAAGTTGGAGCCGGTAGGGAGTACTGACTCATGCTGCCAAACGAAAGGTAGATTTCAGGCAAAGAGACTATGAATGTTCTGTGTTTTTTGCAGGTCTCCAGGCAGTCCCTGTAGGATTTATGCTGATAAGGAGATCCTTCTGGTAGTTCTCCTATGTGAGAGAATGAATGAAGGGCAGGAGAAAGCGTTAAGGAAAAGTATCAGGGTTGGCTGGTTGTTGTTTCTTTTTTTCCTTTCATGCCATACCGTGGAGTAAGAGCTGGCAAGTTCTTTGTGGCCATTTCTGCTCCTCATCTACTTTCTCATGTCCTCCTCTTGATGTTTTGGCCACCCTTCTCTTCTTGCCTTGTGTTAGTTTCCACTCTCATTACCTATTTTGCCATTTACTCCTTTAGAAGCTTTTAAGCTAATAATAAGGTGCAGGCCTTCTTTTTTTCCTAAATCTTGGGCTTTAGTGATGGGTGTGGGGCAGGGCACACAGCGGCTCTGAGTCTTGGGAGCAGAAGGCCAAGGTGAGCCGGTGGGCTCGGTGCCGCCTGTGGTGTGCTCTCCGGGCAGGCGGTGCTGGGGCCGGAGCAGGGAGCAAGGGGAAGCAGTGCTCGGGAGCAGCTCAGGGCTGCTCCACCGCTGCCAGACTGCGCCTGGAAGTGACCCGGGCGAGACAGTTTGCCCTGGGACCAGTGCCCTTCCTGCGGGGCTCCCACAGCTGCCCTGAGAGCTTGGTWCTCGCCGCTTCCTGGAGCCCTCTCGCTGTTCTTGCTTTTGTGCGGCTTCGAGCAAGGTGGTGGTGGGCTGCTCGTACCTGAGCGTGGTGCGTTGTCAAAAAGACTCAAAGCAGGTTTGTTTACAGGCTGTGTTCTCTTTAAGCCTCTGAAAGAGGACCAAAGCATTGCATGGTGTAGTATTCTTTTAAATTTTAAAGTATTCTTTTAATTTTTTTCATTAAGAGTCTTGATAAGCAAGTATTGATAAACTAAGGGTACCTAGCTTTAAACTAGTTCTGAGGTAAAGGTTAGCTTTTATTCTAGTTTACATTATCTGGATGGATTATTGAAGGATAATGAAAGCATGGARAGTTTCCCAGTGCTTTTAAGGAAACTTTGAAAATTTATAATCAAAAGGAGGCATTTTCCTTGGACTGCTGAGGCAAAGATTATAAGCTTAGATGAACATCTGTTTGGGCACCCAACCCAGTTCTGGTGAGAGTATAAAACTCTTTAGTTGTATTTRCTGTACCAATACTTGAGTGAAAAAACTTGAAAAATGAAATTATGTATACAAACATATATTTTGAACATTATGAGGGCAAGCGACAACTGCTTCCTCTTCTAAGCATTATTTTTGTGATGGCCCTCAGCCTTGCAACCTTAGCACCACTGCATGCACTAGAATCCTTTAGGGCTGCAGGAAGGATCCTGCCCTTCAYGGGAGTAGGGTCTGACACACTGCCAAGGTTACAGATCACTATGGAATTTGAACTCCCCTCTAGAGCGAATTCTTGGGAGTCGTGGAAACCATATACTAATCTCAAGAATAAGCTCTGCATTATGGGTGGAATGAGAGATGTAAGATGTTGGGAAACGTTGTAGTAAATCCCTCTCTTTTYCCCCAGGATAAAATGAAGTTTGCAGAATTTGCCCATCTAAACTAGGCAGAAACAGGCGATACACAAGAGGTGGGCACAGTTGCTGTTATTTTTAGATAATTACATCCAAGTTAGCTCTGTATAAATGTTGCATCCGTTTATACATTGCTAGTCCGTGTGCGTTCTCTTGGTAGTGACGTATATAATGACCAACTAAGCCGTTTTGTCAGAGAAGGGGTAAACTCCTCTGATGGAGACGAGTGCCAGCCAGCCATGCTTCCCCTGCCCAGCACCACCGTGCACTGCCACAGTCCTGACGTGGAGGTCTCTGCAGTGGTCTCTTACAGCTGAGGCTGTAAGATGTGTTTCAGGGCCTTGATCCTGCATGGAGGATCTGGTACGTGGTCATCTGATGGGGAGAAGCTGCTTGAGCAGAGGTTCCTTCAGCTTTAATCCTGTGGCCGCTTCAGCATAAAACAAATCCAGCAACCACTGCTCCACAACCATCTCCCTGCTGAGATGCATGAGCTCAAGACGGCCTCTTTGACAGGTACGTGTCAGGGCACACACACACTTAGCTGAGGAACCTGGTTGTGCATAGAAACCAAATGCTGCAATGCATGTTGCAGAGAAATTTATTCTTCTAGAGAAAAAAAATAGCCTGGAAAATGCATGGGATTCTCCATTACATTCATGCGTTAGTTTGCAACTAATGAAGAACTACTACAATACATCAACCCAGTATCTCAAGGCACGGCCTATTTCTATATGTGCTTTGAAGTAAAGAAACTTTAGCAGTTGTCAGTCACGAGTTTAATTTTGATCCATGGTTTTGCTACGAGACTGGATGATGAAATAGAGCATGTACCACCAAGTCTGGCAGGACTGTGGGAATAGTCCAAATCATGTGGACAAGCTAGAGAAATAATCTGGGGAAAAAAGCAGAATTTAGCAATCATAAAGTGAAGATAGTGTGCTGGAGCAGGAATAACAACTTTGTGAGCAGTGGATGGTGAAGAACTGCTTGTCCAGCAGTTCCTTTAGGAAGCTAGCTGGGATTGCGGCCATCATACACTGAATATAAGTCAGCAATGTCACAGCAAACATCATAGTAGATTGTTTAAGTGTGTGTAGGGCTACCAGATAGGTGAAGCAGCCCTTCTGCTCTGTAGCTGAAGTTCTTGTGCCCAAACTTRGGCATCGCTCTGCTAGAGCAGTGTGTGTTATTGGACAGTGTCCATGTGAGGACGATGAGCGATATCAAAAAGATGGCTGTGGAGAAAGATCAAAAGAAATAGTATTGTTTAGTCTAAAGAAGAGAAAAATGAGAAGGAACGTAATAAGTCTTACACTATGTTAAAATCAACAGCAAAAAAGAAGGAGGATAGTATGTTTTCAATGTCAGGGTGGTTGGCACAAGGAGGAGTGATCTTTCTTGAGTAAGAAAACTTCAGTTTAGATAGTAAGGAAGAGTTTTAAATAATAAAGACTGTGACACTGAAATAGCTCTCTTTGGAAAATTGCTGAGTTACTTCATTAGCAGTGATTAAGAACAGACAATAAAAATATGTCAGGAATGATGTAATGTATCAGAGTGTGTCTTGGGGAAGAGCGTTGAACTCGATGACTTCTCTTCCAGATCATTCTTCTGTGCTCCTTTTGAAGGACGCATTAACTGCAGAAGGTGTCCAGGGCCCTGGGCGAGAGCGCTGGCAGAGGGATCGTGAATGGCACGCGAGAAGCTGCCTTGCTGTTCGCTCTGCGAGAAAGTAGCTCGCTTGCAAGCATCACTTTGGCTTTCTCCGAAGAATTATTTTTTYCATATCCTCATTTTTCTCTGAAAATTTTCAAGATTTTTTCCCCTCTGGGCCCTCATAACTCTAGCAGTATGTAATTATTTACTTCTGCGTGCTTCTTTTAGCATAATTTGTAGGACTGCTGCCAAAGATGTTGAGGTATCTTTTTCCAYGTTCTTATATCCGAGGTATCTGTTTCCATGTCCTGTTGTTATAGATCTTCCGCTTAGGGTGACATGGTCCATACATAAGCAGTGTGTGAGGGTTCCTGGAAGTAGGCGGAGATGGAGCAGCTAACTGAGTGTAAGGACTTCCTTTCCTCATTTTGTTCCGTGTCTGTTCTATCCTCTCTTCTTTCTGCCCGATGTCAGATCCAGTTAGTCAACTGCTCTTTAGTCCTAAGTCATACAAAGTCTGTTCTTATCCCAATAGCTGCTAATGCGCTTTAAAAGGAGCGCTTGGAGGATAATAGTTGGAAAGGAAACTACATACAAGCTAAAAAGATGGAAAAGATTAAAATATAACAAGAAGGAGCAAAGTACATATATGAAGTGTGTGTGTGTATGTATGTAATATTTATACATAGGTTTATTAATACATTTTTAATACATTGCCCAATTTATGGGGGCTTTGGAGGAGCTATGTTCGTGTGCATGAGTAATGAAAACTTGTATTTTTTTAATGGAAATTGCAGAATATTGCAATAAACTACAATATAAATATTTACTGACTTACACAATTTGTCACAYGTGAGCAGCAGCATCTTCAGTGGGTGCATGGTAAATCTCACTGCTTTTCTCACCTCCCACTCTGTCCTAGTGTAGATTCTTGTGGTGCAAGTAGCTAGCACTTTCTCATAAATACCCTATGGTCATTCTTTAAGATGTCCGTGTATTTCCTCTGTGTTTATTTAGCTATTGCCAGGCTTTGTATCTTGAGGTAGAATGAGTTTGCTTAGGTTTAGATGGTTAAATGATTAAAATGAGTGGGATAATTTCAGCAAACATGTATTTACTAGATTAATGTAAACATTACAAGTTAATCAAAGGTTGTGTCTGGAAGTGGTTGTATGTCGCATGTGTTTGTTTTCTCTTTGTCATTACTGCTTTTATAATAATCTACACAATTTATTAGTTTGCTTTGTTAGAACCCAGTAGATCTAACTAATGAGCTCAGCTCATCTGCGGTAATTGTACRTTGGTAGCCTGAAATGCATTATGAACAGTTCAGAAGGGAAACAAATTTGAAGTATTGTCTTGATTCCCATTAAGGTCAATTTGAAAGATGCTTTAACCACTGAGGTTTGACTAAAATGGCTTTTGACTTTTTGTGGTCTGTGATTGAAATAGGAAAATTGGACCTACTGACTCATAGTAGGAAATAMGGGGAATCTTGCTGTGGAATTCTGGTTCAGTTGCCTTTGCAGTGTGTTAATTAACGGTGCCAGACAGTCACTTCCCTTGCATCCCCAAAGTACCAAGCATTAGCCTTTTGTATGTTTTAAACATGCTGTCATCCTCCCAGGTGCRTACTCAAAGAGACCATTTTACATAATAAGCATTAAAGAAGTGGGCATTATTAATATTGACAGCCTTCTGTGGTCACACAGCCTTTATTTTCAACCTACAGGCAGGAAAATCAATAGACAGAAACCAAGCATTAGGCTGTTCCCTGTAACAACACTTGTGCCAGGACACCCGTCTTGCTTTGTCATGGCCTGGGGCACTTGTAGATGATTGCTCTTGATCCCTGAGGAGCAGGGGTTAGGGTTTAGAGTATTTACTTATTAGCATTTATGAACATAAATTGGAAAGTGTTTATTCCAGTATTTGAAAGCTTTAAAGATACTAAAAACYCTACAAAAAATGGTCCCTCAAGTCTTATCCTTGCATAAAGTCCAAAATTCAGCAGATATATATAGAATCAGGCTTCCCTCCCTCTCTCTCAGTTTACACCAAGTAAAAGACAGACTTTGCAGTACATCTTGCCAGGCTACCAGGCTTCTAAATGATTATCTTTTTTTTTATTCTAATAATTAAAAATGTCTGTTATATAATACTAGACTCCCCCAACTCCATCCTTGTATCTTAGTGATATTTCAATCTGATTATATGGGAACGCAAAATTGTAAATATATTGCTTTGGCTTTTATTTTTAAAGAAACATCTCAAGACCCCTCCCATTTTAGGTTTTAGTTATTTCTCCTCCTAACTSGCTTACAGAGAACATTCTCTCTTCCAGATGGGCAGATTATAATGGTACTGGGCCGTGTGTTTTAGTTATCCCTCTGATTGCATTTAATTGGCCTCCTGGGTGCKTCCCAGCTTTCTTGCTTTCAGTGCTCAAAGTAGCAGCAGGATAATCATCAAGCATCTAAGGGAGTAAAGTGGGAAAACTCAAAGACGACTTAGTAAGTTATCTTTCTATTCCTCCTAGAGAAAGAATCACATTAAAACCAGCATTTTTTATTTAAAAGATGTGGCCTCATTGGCTATTAAAATATGAAACTAATCAGTTAGGAAAGTGTGTAAAGAGTAAGTAATATGAAATATGCAGTCAGCAGCTTGCATTACATTTTAGCTCCAAAATCACAATTTGTCAGAATGTGATCTGTTTTCTAGGTAAATTTGCTGTGTCTATTTTAAGATTCAGTCCATTTTTCTCTCAATTTATGCATTTTCAGTTTCTCTGATRAGAGAATATTGTACCATCATGCGATAAATAGTGAGATGCAAATTTGCCTAAAACATGAAATATAAGTGGGTACTAAGGTATTATTGTAGAAACCATCTTTGTGATAATCAGCACTCTTAAGAGCTGAGTTTCCRTCTGCTCTGAAGGGGATAATTACAAATCTGAAAATCTGAAGAAAAATCAAAGATGGTTGGAGGGCTGGAGTGCATGAGTGAATGTCAAATTTTGTCAAAGCAAAATTCACTTTCAGATATACTTAATTATAGCCTTCATGGATTATAGAGCCTAGAATTACAGAATGATTTTATGTTGCARAATATAAAAGGTTTCTTTTAAGATTAAAAATAATGAGCCTCCGTGATAAACTGAGAGGTATTTGACCATCCTGGTAACGTTGGGCACATGTGCTGTGAATGATGCAGTCAAACGTGATGATTAAGAGCTAAGGTAATGCTGTTTGGCACCATTATAGCTTGCTGAGTCTTTAGTCTGACACAAATTTCATTTTATAACCCTTTGGCAGTAATGCTCTTCCCACAGTGAAACCGCGTGTAGCATCTCTGAGTTGAAGGTTAAGTGTCGATTTCAATATTTTGTATCTTTCTCCATTTGAGACAATTACATGGTTTATGTATTGGGTTTTATTCTTAGGAGCAGGTATGTTCTAGTACATTGTGTTAGCTTGCACTCTACCCCCGTTTCGCCTGGTTGCAGGGTGGCTTTGGAGAATGGCTCTTGCCGGGGYRGAATCGGTCACGGTGTGAAACCCCRCGGSGGCYGCTCTCCTGCTGCCATGTGGAGGTGTTGGGGCAGTTGGGGCAGATCTGCCTCAGCTCACATTGTGCTGCGGGCATTCTGCATAGTATGTTATGTTTCTGCCCTGAGAAAGTTTGGCTGTTTTTCACTGGGAAGATGTAGCTCCAGTAGTGTGTAGTTTTCTATACTAACCCTCAGACTAGATCCATCTATTTAGGAGAAGCCAAGCAGTTTTCTTCAGTGTCTTTTTTGTTCCTTTCCCTGCTTCTTGTAAGTGTAACCTTGAAGTACACTAGGGTTTAATAGTCTGAGTTCATGTTAGCTGTATCTCTCTCACYGCATTCATTAACTTGACATGATCTTTGCCAGCAAGACAATTTAAAGGTTTTGTTTGCGTACGTGTTGCTCTGTTGTGCAAGTCTCTGCAGTGCTTCGGAGTCTGCAAGGTTGTCAAATGAAGATGACACTTTATTACTCRACATATGTTTCATGTATGCAACTGAGCCATTTCTGTTAACTTGAGTAGCAACAACAAAAAAAAAATTATATTTTATTGCAATGAGCCATTACGAGCCTATATAGCKAAAGGAAAATGACGTTTACGGGTTATTTTGTTTTGGTAGTTATAATACCCAAGTTGCAGTCTGAGGCATCTTGAGAAAAATCAGAGTAGGGCATTTATGTGCTAAATGATTTACTATATGGTAAGCTAAATGATATGCTATCCTTTTCTAATTCTGACACTTCTGGTCCTCAGAAAGCTGATGATGATCATCATAAATTCATTTAGTATCAAAAGCCAACTCTACTCTCCAAGGAGTAATGGAATCATCCTGTCCTGCAGTCTTGTCTCTAGTTATTCAGGTACTTGGGGGCTGCCAAATCACTTCCATGCTTCTTTCAGACATAATCAAAACTTATGTTCTTGTTAACTAGTTGCTGGCAGATTTTGTATCTGCAAAGTAAACATGCTTACACTTGCCTTATTTTATGGATGGGTKCATTACGGTTGATCCCAGTAGTAATTTCTTTTTTAAAAGTAACATACATAATTCTCCTTGCACTGGTGTGAGAATATCTTTCAAAACACTTCAAAAGCCTCCTATGAAGGGCAATTTTCTAATTAAATATTTAGCCTTTACCTTTCTACCTGTATAGAGTTTTAAGACCATATGGAAAAGGTGATCCTAACTAGGAAGAGAAGGAACTTTACAAAAGTTACCTTAGTCCTGGGAATGCTTTTAAAGAGCGAACAAACCTAAGGCCTTTAGAAACAGTTTGTAGCTTCTAATTAGATATGATATGATACATGATCTGATATATAGGCAAAGTGATTCACTTTTAAGTTTACCTTCTCTACCCCTTCCCCAAATTGAATCGGGCTTCACTGATGCACTGCAGGTCCTGGAATCGAGCGCTCTGCTGGGGCCGGCTCGTCTTAGMTGCGTAGGGAATTGTTTTACACTTTGGTTTCCAATTTGATATGAGAGCAAGGTGCCTTCACTAAAGCAGATGTTCAGTTCACTGCATGCTGGATGCAGCTGCTGGTCACAGCGACAGGGTTGGCCGGGCTCCGCTTGGGTGGACTTGCCAGCGTTCCAGYGACCAAGTGAAACGTGTCTCCTTCATGGAAAAGGAACAAATTAAACATCGTGCTCCGTGGTGTTTCTCTCTGCGGCACTGCCTGTTTCTGCGAGTGGTGCTGGGAGCTTGCAGCCAGCCTCCCTGCCTTCCGAAGGGCTGCTTGTGCCCGCCTGCGACGCTGCCTCCCTCCCGGCCAGCTTGGAAGGCAGCGAGCAAACCTGTGCTCACTGCTGCAGCGCCACGCGGCTCCTCTGGGCAGCGGGGATTTCTCAAACCTTCATCAAGTAGCCAGTCCATTCTCCCATAGGAAAATGTAACAAAAAACATTCTTGACAGATGTTTAAGAAACTTGTTTGCAGAATCCTTCAGCAATTTCCAAAGTTTTTTCTAGGMTGACTTCTTTATAATTTCAGTTCTGTAGTTTAAAATTGGCTGACTTCTCTCTACCCTGCTGCAGGTTGAGCTTGCAATCTCTTGCTCATTCCCAGGTGAAGAGCTTCCTATGCTACAAAAAGGCAGTAATTTCCTGTGTGTCCAAAGTCTAGTATCATGCCTCTGCCCTACCCTTCTCCTGCTTGAGCAAAAGCATCTCTTTGCATGTGCCTGCATAGATCTTGGCTTGTGCGTGGCTGAGTGCTAGTGGCTGAGTGCTTAGTTTTCCTCTGTGGGCCTAGTTTTTGTCGGAAGGGTCACCCGCAGCAGGACATCCTGTTCTAGTGGAGGCTTTACCGGTGCTGCCTGGGCATTCTGTGCTCTGTCCCACAGCTACCAAAACACTCTMTCCACTGAGTAAGCGGAGAGGCAGTACCTCAGCTCCCTTGCTGGCAGCAACTTACCTCCGCAGAGGGTTTGCCCAGAGCATCTGTGTATTGAAGAGCATGTGACTCTTTCCTTTGCTCGTGTGGAGGAGCTGGCGGGAGCACAACAGCTCAGCAGTTATGCTGCAGTCTGCAAACAAAAGCCAGCCAGTTGTCCTCCTGGCTTTGCTGCTCTCGCTGCACCCGTGTGCTGGGCTAGCTCAGATGCAAGTGCCAGAGCTCGGGCCTCCCCAGGAGGAGAACTCTGCGGGAACTCTGGGAGACTTCTGTTCTGGGGGAATTCTCCTGTTTGGGCAGTTATTCCTACAGATCGTACTTTGTTAATGAAATGCCTTCTGTTTGGTTTGAACTGTTATTTTAATTTGTAATTTCATTCTGAATTCCAGTGCTCTTCTCCAAAGTGTATGCAGCAGCTCTCCTAGCACGTATTCAAAGTCTGCAAATGTAGTGAGATTYGCTTTGTATAAGTTTCATCTTAGAAATGTATCATAGCCTAAATGTAATGAACTCAGTTGCTTTTACTTCTTATTTATCAAGGTTGTATTTTAAGTATGGAAGAACAAGCTCCATAAATATATTTATTCAAATTCTTTATGTTGAAACTTGAAGTGTTTTACTGACTATTTTCAGAATTAAGGAAATCATTTGGGAATTTTATGTTCTCTTTTCAGCTTTTGGCTTTTACTGCCTTGTTTGGTTTGTTCTTGACGACTTTTTTTTTTTTCCTAGCTTTCCCTTCTCCCTTTTCTTCCTAACTCGTATTAATCAGGTAATTATCTATGTTCTGTTCAGTACAGCATCATATAAACCCTGGTGTTGTATCCTGGTATGCTAGAGTGTTACTGGATGTCACCTGTAGCTGTGAATGAAGATACGAGTAGGTTGATTGCCTGATCAAGCTTTCATTTCTCTATATATTTCTCTGAAGAAACGAGGCCAACAAAAATCCCACATTAGCGGACGGAACCTTCTTGGTAGCCGTTGGTTTGTGCCRCAGGCTGCTCCCAGGCACAGGACTAGGTCAGCCTTGTTGCAATTGCAGCTGCCTGTCCCAGAAGTGAGCACAGAGCCTTTTGTGTCCACTAGGAGCTTGCCAAAGTTGCTCGAGTATGTTTCCTCACCAAAAAAAAGTCTATGTTTTAGACTGATCTGATCACAAATGTTATAAAAATGCCCGCAGCTAACAAGCAAGTAGAACTCCCTCCTGACAGTAGCTCAATGATGCAGTTACTTGTACTCTTTAATATCCATATTAATTTAGTCATTTTGCTAAGGAGAGAAAAAAAAAATATGATTTAGTAGGAAAAGGAGTTTCTCCTCATTGGCATTTGAAGGCATTTTCTTAAAAGACATTCTGAAGTCTTCAGGTCTTTTGAAGCAGACATATATGGAGTTGAACAGCAAGGTTTTCTCCTCTGTAATTACAGTTGGGACCTCATTAGGTTTTAAAGATTAGAGATGGCCATTCAGGCATGTTCCAGGTGCTTCCTCTGCTATGACTAATCTCTGCTTTTATTAGCAATGTGACCTTTACTTTCATTTGCATCTGACAAAATGGCCTTGTCACCCGCTGCCAGTGGCTTTTGGTTTCAGAAATGAACTGAATTTTGGTAAGCGTGTATAAGAATTATTCCTCCTGCTTTTCAGAGAAAATTTGTTGTGGTGAAGGAGGAAGGGAAAAAGAACACATTACTAGATTGAAAGCACCAAGTTTATATTGGACAGATATTGAGGTTTTCAGTCTCTTCACTTAAGCAGGCATCGCAGGAAGCAGCAGCGTCTTATCATGGGCAGAAGTTGCTATTTTTCGTATAATGATATTTTTCTGGGTCATCTTTCTTTAGTGTGAATAACATATGTAGGAAAATTGGACAGATTCTGAGCCCAGGACTGTAATTTAGTAGAATATCACGGTGTTTTAGAATTATCACAAGACAGAACTGAGAGAACTGAGGGGTTTTTAGGTTGTTGCCATTTTGTTTGTTTTGTTTTTGACTTTTCTATTCAAAATATACAAGTGCTACAAAGGTACCCAGCCCTTTAAAAAGGCTTTGTAGAAAGATAACTTCTGTGCTCAAAAATACATAACTCCTCACAAAATACTGTTGTCTGCCTGTGATAAAATACACTTCTGTTGGCCTTGCTGATGTCTGGCCTAATTTTTGTTAAGTGCAAATACTGTATTAGAATACAAATGTCCAAACAAAAACTATGGCAGAACAGTTCTAGTTGTTTTAAAATGGTTTCTATCAAATGATCATGTATAGAATTAGAAGCATTTTTTAAAAAGAATTGTCTTATGCCCTGTTTAGAAGGGAAAAGAGTGGCTGAYTGAATGCCAAGGAAAGGTTTGGTATTTACTGGGAGGTGTAAAAGCTGTTGTTTGTATACCACTCTTCTTTTATGGAAAATAAATTTGCTGTCTCACTTGAACTTTCAGTGTGTTGTCAACTAATGTGTGTGACCATCCTAGTTGGCTTAAAGAAAGCATCCAGAAAAAGAAAAAAACCAACCCTTGTCTAGTCTAACTTCCTTGGCTCGCCTATGGGAAATTCTGAATTTAGCAAATGGAAGGAGTGTGGCTGGAGCCTGCTCTGTTTGGTAGCACTTGATATGTTGTGTCAAAACAGTTCTGCATATTTGGAATTAAATTATGCACGTTTTTGAAGGAAGCGCTTGCAAATATTACCGTGCTGCAGGAAGGTCTGAAACAGTTGGTGCTGATACAGTGCTGGCCAGGCAGGAGTGGAATTAAAATAGTTCCCTTCAGCAGCCTGCTCTAGGCATATCAGCTGCTGATGTCGTACAGAAAGCTATGTATTATGCTGATCCTAGCTAAAAATACATCCCTGTGCGAACAGTCATCTTCTTTTCTGGGGGAGGAGATTTTTTTGGCCGTTTGGATTTTAACATTCATAGTCAACTTATCTCACCCCTGCAAGCTCCAGTGGATCAAAATCTGCTGCCGCCCATTATAACAGTTAATAATTTGAGTTGTGTTGGTGTGAATGGTAACAGGCCAGGTTTACAGTGTTCTAGAGCGAACTYGTTAGTGACTTTGTATTGGAAAGTAAGTGTGACACAGAACAATGCTTTACCCTCTCAGAATACCCTCAGAAGTGCATGAATTCAGTGTATCTTAGCCAAGTCGTCCCAGCACTGCTGAATTAATTCCATAAACTGCAATGGTTCCTAGTAGGAAACCTTAGCAGAGGACAGAGATCACATAAACGTGGACTCTAGATAACTTGCAGATATAACCACGTATAAACCCAGTCCGTCTCAGCCTGCTCCAGCTCTCGTACGCCAGCTAACAGGAGAAACGAGCAAACAGCAAGAGAGCCAAAGAAAACCCATCATCCGTCTCCAGAACTGAAGTCCAGATTAGCTCTTCTACTAATGTGCTGAGCTAAATTAATGACTGCAGTCTGCCCCRGAATTGTTGTACATCTCGGAAACACCATCTATCTCTTACTGCTTTGCCACATGAATTTTTCTTTGTTTTCTTAGTTACATGAATCTAAATTTGAGAGCCAATGAAGCTAGTATTTACAAGACTCCATTTAATATAGACATGCATGGTTTTCCTATGGATAATGAAAAATAACAATTATTAAAATAGAAATAAATTGCTAAAAACAAAATGATACTCCAATAAAACCACAAACTGATGTAGTATTCAGAAGTAAGGATATGGACTTTTTGAAGTGAGGTGTTTTGATCAGAAGAGGCGTTGGTGTTTGTTTCGGGTCCTCGTGGCTTCCCGGCGGTYGTGTGAAGGGGAGGCAGGTGCCGCGCTCGCCTTTCCTTGCCTGCCCGCTGCCTTCAGCCCGAGCCGTGCTGGTGTCTCCAGGAGCTAGCACTGCATCRGGGTGCGGGAGAGCCCCTGCTCCATGTCTGTAAGACACCCAAGCCGCCTACTCTAAACACGTGGAAGGAAACGGGGGAAAAAGCCGATCCCAATGCAGGGTTCGGGTTGCAGAATTCATTGACTGGAGGAGGCTAGAGCTGCGTTTGCCTCTTACGTGCGGGTGCGAGGCAGCAAGGCCTGCTGCAGGCTGAACGAGCCCAGAGAGCCCATTGCACGACGGGCAAYCCCTCCCCTCTGCATCCTCCCCAAATGCAGCTTAGCTGCAGGTCTCCTGCCGTTCCYTGTTGGATCTGCTGCGGCTCCGCTTGATGTTCTGGGTCCGTGTGGTGTCGCTTGAGAAGGGCCTGCCAGAAGATATGACTCAGGAGGAACAGGCTGCTTGCCTTCACTGAAATAGATGACTTTAACCTATTTACTATGAATGACACACAGTCATTATGCTTTAAGAATAAAATGTTCACAAGCTACATATGTTTGCTGATGCCGCCTGCTTTGGGGTTTGCACCTCCTCACTTAAAGTAGCGAGGGAGGAGGGGAGCTGTAGGTGGCTGGTGAAGCTCCTGGAGGCAGCGAGGCAAGAGGAGAGGCGGCAGTGGAGTCGCGAGCGCCGCTCGGTGCGCGCGCTGCTGCGCCAGGAGGGGACCGAGCCGCCTCCCCAGCCCGCCGGCCGCCTCGGGGACAGGGGCCAGGAGGCCTCACCTCACCGAGGAGCCCCTGCTCAGCAGGGATGCCRTGGTACCTGGCTGCCCGTCTTGCTGGGACGGAGCCTGCAGCGCAGCRTGCGGGCGTCGCGGGTTCATTTACTGACTTACACTTCTCGTAGCCTCTAGGAAATAAGCTCTCTGCAGGTAAAAAAGGCCCTTGAACACTATTTAAACAGGCAGCGCTGTTTAAACAAAACATCTCCATAAGCGAGAAGAATTTTTGGGTAGGAGTTACGAGTGGTTGAGGCAGAAGTGGAGTCTTGCAGGAGCCTTCCTGAGGGAGTGAGTGGGAGAAACCACCTTTCTGGTGATGGCGGAATGGTGGATGTGGAGTAGGGGGGTTATTAAGAGATGGAGCGTGCTTGGCATATTTCTACTTGCTCAGCAAGGTAATTTAAATGTTTATTTTCAGTCAGTAGTCTGCTCAAGAGCTCTATAATAGTTGTGCATTTGGATTTCTGTCCTTAGTATTATGAGGGAGTTGCATTGGGGTTTTTTGTGTCTCACATACCTTACAAATTGCAATTTTTTTAAAAAGATAACTTTCATTTTATCCCAAGRGAAGGTAGCAAAAACAAACTATTTAAGGTGAAAAGCAAAAGCAAAGCAGGTAGATGAGCAAAATGCTGTATTTATTGTTTTGTTGGGTGTTATGTTTCTTACTAACAGAGTATCTCTATTTGTATCAGAGGTTGCATAAACATGTGAACTGTGCCTTTCAGGGATGGAAGTCCTGGTAGGCTGATCCTGCCCTCTCCTAACAAAGGCATTTTTAAGGCAAAATGGATAGCAAAGTTCCTGTAAATAGCTCGAACCTAGTCTTGACACTCTYATCTACATCTAAGATCTCAATTCAGGAGCTTGACCCGACTCTCCGGTATCCCGTGCGGGCTCGGCGGCCCTCAGGAATGAGGGGCTCACCGTCTGTCCTGTCAAAGCTGCTCCGCTCCTCCTGGGCCTGGAGAGATGGAGCAGGGCAAGAGGCCGAGCTCCCGCTGTGCCACAGCGCAAGCCCCCACCAGGGAATGCAAGAGGCAGGGAAACAAGAGCAGCTCCRGAGGGAGCTGGGAGCCCCACGTCTCAGTAATAGCCCCGAGGAGAAAGGCTGACTTGTCTCTTTCCTGTAGTAACCCTGAGGCTTTTGCCAGTTTAAGCTTTTGGTTTGGTTTTGGTTTGGGTAGACATTTGATATTGTGTTTCTATCAAAAGTTTGGGTGTCACTGGGTGTGCTAATGAAATTTTCTGATGGAAAAAATATTCCACTGGAAAGCTGGCCAGGTTTAATTACTCTGACTATTTAAGAAGCACTATTGGCATTCTGGAAAAAAATAACAAGCAGTGGGAAAAGATGGCTACACAAATATCCATCCGGGCTGGCTACCGATTACGCCATTTCAAAGGAGGAAAATCAGTGCAAGATGCCCTGAATTCCTGAAAACTTGCAGAGGGCTGATTGCGTGAATTTGGGCAGAGCAGTGACRCTCAGAGAGAAGAAAACCACCTGAGCCAGAGCAGAAGGSACTGTAGGAGAGTCTCTGACGTGCGCGTKACTGCAGGCACAGAGACCCCAGMAGGGGAGCYCAGTGATGCAGAGAGGCTTTTATTTTAGCACACAAAGTTCTTCAATGCAGCTGATGCAAAGGATATTGATATATTTGGAAGGAAAAGAAATGAGGTCAACTGAAAAAGAGTTTGAACAGCTATTTCAGGTGTTGTATAGGGAACACATGTAACTTCAGAAGAAAAATAGATGCTTCTAGGAAAAGCAGTCAGTCTCTTAAAGAATTCCAGAACTGCAATCAGCTGCAAGCTTGAGCCTGGAATTTTTATTTGATTTTTATTTTTCCCCTCCCCTCATCATACAGGAATGAGCTTGAAGACAGATGAGAGAACTTTTTTCTTTATTCCCTCTAAAACTGAAAAGTTTGGAGGACTTCACAAAATGTAGCTATGCAGATTTAACAAGCTATGTAGTACTGAGATACTTTGGTGGTGATATATATTGGACTGTATATATAATAGGAAGCATTAGGCATTCTCTTCTTTTTCCAAAATACCACAGAGCCTTGTGCACTTTATGAAGCACTGAGTGCCAGTCTGCAATAGCCCCAAAGCAGCCTTAGTGTGAGTCACCTGTAATTTCATGTATGCAGAGAGATATGCAGAGCTACACAGGCATGGTATTTTTCTGGTAGAATTGAGGATTAATCTGCATTGAAAGAGACTTTTTTTTCCCCTGTATTCCTCAGTTCATAAGATATTTATGTATTGTTATGAAAATAACGTGATAGAAGGAGCTTATGGGATATTGCAAAGAACTAAAGAGCCAGCATAGAACTTTCTTCCATATTTTACAACTTAACCTGACATATTTTTCAAGTGAAAGTGTGTCCACCAAGGGCTATTTTGCATTTTTTCTCTGAATATATGCCATTTCTGAATGTAGTAGTTCAATTCCGTGCTGTTCTCTGGTTCCTATGCTGATGCATCATTTCTAAGCCATGTTCCGTGTGACTAAGTGCAGAAAATTAGTTTTCCACAATTAATGTTTTTTTGCATTTGGGCAAAAGTTAGGAATAGGCAGGTGTTTAAAAATATCTCTTTCAAGAAAGCCCCGCAACATGTGCTTACCCTCTGACTTCATGGACTTGAAGCCGATGTGGAAGTGCTCTCCATACAGCGGTTTCCTGAATCAGAGCTCTATGGCTGTTTAATGAGGCTAACTTTTTGAGAAATGCTGAATGTAGTTTGTTTGTTTTGTACTTTTTATGTAACAGCTACTGGTTTCCAAAGACTTGCTGCTTTTATATTTAATATTTTTAAAAGGATTTTAGTTCTCATGGTTCCAAAGAGGTATTTGTGAAACTAAATGCCACACTTGCCAAAAGATGACAATCTAAATTGCTTCCTTTTTTCTTAATTATTCTTTTTAACTTGCAGTGTTTGTTTTAACTTGCAGTGTTCTTTTATTTTCCTTTCAACTGTTGAGGTTAGTGATGGAAATTCATGGGCCATGACAATATATTCAATCAATTAGTAATACTAAATTATAACTTATGCTCATTCTGTCTGTGTGATATAGGTGGCTGTGTCTTAGTGAGGTAGAGAATGAGAATGGCGTATGGCCYAACCAGGTAAATGTGGCTGTGAACATCCTTTGGTTTGACTGTAGAGCAGGATGGGTCCTGGATTCRTTAAAGCATTGAGGTTTTTGAGCATGTGTATTTATGTTTTATCTGTTACTAGAAGTAACCGTTACTTAGGTAAGAGTCAGAGTTTATAGACTGTGGTGGGAGGGGCACTGGGCAGGTGCCTGTTTCCCCTCACAYCCCGTCTTGCACTGCGTTTTATTTTCTTGCCTATTGCGCTGTGGCCTCAGTTTCTGTCAAGCAGGATGATACTGAAGGGCAGGATGGCTGAAAAAGTACTGACGGTTAGAAAGGTGTAGGGAGCGCAGCTGTGACGGTCAAGCTAGTACTATTGTACTTGATCTGCCCATCRGAAGTTAGGAGGGAAATAATAAAGGAACGTTTGTGCAGATGGCTTCGTTATTCAACTGCCTGGAGGCCGAGACAGCAGGCACACTGTTGGGCTCAGCCTCCTGCGCCCTGCATGCTGCTCTCCTCTGCAGGAGCCTGGGGAGGGGAGGAAGGCGCCGGCGGAGCGGGCAGAGGCCGTGGCGGCCAAGGAGGGCCGCTGCTCCCGGCGCGTGCAGCCCCTGCTCCCCCAGCAGCCGAGCCTCAGCAGCAGCTCGGGCACAAATCCTTGGCCGCTGCTCCCGGCGYGTGCAGCCCCTGCTCCCCCAGCAGCCGAGCCTCAGCAGCAGCTCGGGCACAAATCCTTGGCCGCTGCTCCCGGCGYGTGCAGCCCCTGCTCCCCCRGCAGCCGAGCCTCAGCAGCAGCTCGGGCACAAACCTGCACGCAGCTGGTAGGGAGGCGGGAAGCAGCCCTACAAAGTACCATGTTTCTGGTACATACTCACTTGTGACCCAGGCAGCTATGCATGCCTAGGCACTGGGACCATTTAAGGATTTAAGATGTGGGCCTTTTTTTTGTTGTTGTTCCTTTTTTTTTTTTCCCCCCTGCTATAAGGGATGGATTGCAATGAGCTGAATGTTGTACCTGCCAAAGTTGTTTGTTTCAATCTCAGCTTGTAGAGCTTTTGGGAGAGAATCTGTTGACCTTTCAGAATATGCTTTTATTGTTTTACAGAAATATGTAAGTCTCTAAAGAAAGAGAAACATCATGCTCTGAATACAGAAATTTGGCTTTCCTTCTTGTGCTGTGTCATGTAGCATGTAGTGTCTCAGTTGGAATTTGTCACATTACGTGATTGGCAGCACTGACACACTGCTAGCTACTCCTCCTTTTCTGTGTTACAAAGACTCTCCTAGAGSTACATCTATTCAGATAATAGCAAGGAAAGCATTGGAATCCCACCCTGAATCCCTTCTGTGRATGAACAAGGCTGTTTCCTTCTCCCCTGTTGTCAGTCAGACTCTTCTCAGGGGCACAGGTTGATCCGCTGTTTTGTTATTCTAGTACAAGACTACTTGGGAAGCTGCATGTGGTGCCTCGTGACCACTGGCCTTTGCCTTGAGCAGAAAATGGACTTAGGTGATGCAGTCAGTTGTGTTTTTAATAGAGTATTTCTCAAGTAGATCAGGAAGGAGGARAGAGTCCGATAGCATTAACAGCCGTCTGAATTTAATGAGAAAGTAGAATCTAGTTGAGTAGCCAGCAATATATGACAGAATATGTAGATAATGAAGGAAGCAAGCATTTTGTAAGTGCTCTATCTTGACAAATCCAATTAGAAACTAGCGTTAGCAGCAGGGTGCTCTTCTCCTTTGCTTTCCACAGCATTTATTTGGAGATTAAAAACGACATCTTGAACATTAATGGTTGTCCGTCTGTTATGCTTTGCAGAAGGAGGAAAGTATCATCCTGGCTTAAAAGGATAAGAAATACAAAGGACTAAGAAATTAATACAAAAGTGTCAGAAGGACAGAAGAATTAGAGTTCAGTTGCCATGCTCAGGCTAAGAACTAAGCAGTGAATTTACAGCAGGGYTCAGAAGAAAACATGTGTCTCCTGGCTCCCAGCCCTCAGTTTCAAGTCAAGGTTATTCCTCTTGCTAATGATTCAGTGCCACTGCTCTTGGCAGTAAATGTCAGCACAGCAAAGCATCTAAGTTGTTGAGAAGTCAAAAATGCATTTTTGTTCAAAGCAGATATGGCTGTTCTTCATAGCATCAGGTCTGTAGCTTTTCTTGGAAAATGAAGCTCTGGAGGGGCATGAGCTGAGTCTTGGCATGCTTYCGTCCCAAGATCCCTGTAGAGACTGCGATGAAAGGCATCCTCATTTTGCTAACAAGAATGCAGCTCGTGTTGGAGACTTTAAATRGGAGGTGTCTGGGTGAGCGTTGGAGCCTGTGTAAAGCTTGAAGGTGGATGATTGTGTGCTCCAGCTTCCTTAGTTTTGGAAAAAAAAATATCATGAATAGGCTATTGGTGTGTCAGCAGCTAACTTACAGGTGTTTAGAAATATATATTTGGACCTTAAATGCTCAAATATGCCACATTACTATAGGTGGATATCCTGCTGTGTGTGATAWATGGGGAGAAAAAAGAAGGGATACTAATTTTCTCTTGATGAAAGTCAATACTTTGTACTTTTTCACAATAATGTTACATTATAAGATATATTAGGCAGAATAAATAAAATAACAAATTTGAGATACTGCAGAAACAATCATCCAAAAAATAGTTCTTAATCTGTCTAGTGTTCACAGTGAACCTTTGCACAAGGAAAGGGTGCCAGAAATTAGTTTACAAATTCAGTGTGATATCTTGATGACATRAGCAATTACTATCAGAAAGAGTATTCTATTGAAACTAATGGAATTAATAGATCCTTCTATTTAAGTAGTTAAGTATTGATTAAGGGGACTAGAATCTAATCCCTATTTTCTGTAAGAGTTGCCYAGAGACACTTGAGCTTGAGACACTGATATAGTAGAATAGGAGTTATGTAAATACTAGAGAGAGGTAGTGGCGTTACTACTTGGTTAGCCTACTTCCAATAACTTCTAACTGAGACTTGAAGCCTTAAATAAGGTTTCTGAATTTAGTGACTGATTATAGCCTTAAGTTCAATAACGTGACAAAGCTGCAGTATGTTTATGGAGATGTTGAATGGTTAATGCAGACAACAGCCTTCCCAAAGTTTGGGTGTGGTGGGAAGGTGTCTAAAAACTTGCAGTCTCTGAAACTCTAAGTAAAAGCTCTCTGAGCTCATAAGCTATAAGCTCTCAGGCTTTCCAATGYCATAATATTCTTTAATTATAGAAAAAGAAAATGAATGTTTGGGTGCTACCTTAAGGAATGCTCTCAACTATCAATCCTGATAAAATGTTATTTGAAGGATGAAAGGCAGACACATGAGGGAAACCTTTCATATTGCTCAGGTGCAGCCATTGGATGAATTGTCCTTTATATTAATCTGAACAAATTTTCCTAACGTGTTACAGAATTTYCAAGCTTAACTTTCTAAGCTGAAAACATTCATACATGTACATAGCCATTATTTTCATTCTGCTCATGTAAAATTGCCTTTTATTCTTAATTAATACATTATTTTAGGCAATGTTTCAATGGGACACACGAGAATGTTGAAATTTACCCTTTCTATGTGAACGACTGGTTTAGGCTATTAATGGTATGCAGATGGCGTTGCCTCGGAGCCGCAGTCATGAAGAACACCTGGTTGAAGTGAAGGCTGCTTTTACGTGTTGCCACTGCTCASGAGGTAAGGGCAGCAGCGTGGAGAAGAGCCTCTGTGAGTGGTACGGGCGATGTCCCTGGCCTGCCGTGCTGCTCTCGTCCCAGCCTCTTGCAGGGCAAGAGGGTCCACAGACCGTTTGGTGAAGTACCTGAAGGGATACATTCCTCTGCACTCCAATGGATGGATTTTAGCCTCTGTTAGTGTCATTTTGTTCATTTTCCTTGTGGGAGAATGACTATGGCAGAAATGAAAATTTCATGTCAAAATAATATTTTCTATTCCGGTTACGTGTCTTTTGATTTCAAAACCAAAAGAACCTCCTCTCTCCCCGACTCTGTGTATAGCGTATTGATTAGGTGTAAAATTCAATTGAGACTACTTTTGGCTGAGAGCTCAGAATTTGGTGGAGGTGGCTGTATGTGTGACTAGCATGCAAAGTGTTTAGTCAGACTTGTTTTCTTTTCAGATCATTTACATGTAGACATGAAACGAAGAGCACTGATTGTGCAGTCACTCTTT
This sequence comes from Eudromia elegans, assembly GCA_003342815.1. Lineage (NCBI taxonomy): Eukaryota > Metazoa > Chordata > Aves > Tinamiformes > Tinamidae > Eudromia > Eudromia elegans. The sequence goes on along the minus strand of PTEX01000070.1, from coordinate 1,641,193 downwards.
TTTCTTTTTTTTTTGTAATAAAGTTGGAAATGGTGTGCTCGGTTTCCACAGCTGCCGTGGACTCAGAGCAAAGAAAACAACGGCCACGTGTACACATGTGCTTTCCAGCTGCTCCTCGCTCCCACGTGCGCCTTTGTCCTCTCTGTCCTCGCGTTTTGAACAGATGCATTGTCTCAACGGCAGAAAAGGTGAATAGCAGATATGTTGAGAACTTCACAATGTTTCATAAAATCGAGAATTAGTGTATGAAGTCGCTCAGCACAGTTTAATTAATTAAAGATAAAACTTTTGCTTGCTGGTCATTGAACAATTTTATTTTTTCTGAGCATGAGCTGCTTCTTGTAATCAGGGCCAGTAACCCCATGGAAGTGCAGATGAAGCTTTTGGTTTCTTTGCTTTCCTGGCTTGGTTGCATAGTCAGCTTCCTTTCCCTCAAAACTAGCAACTGAGGAACCAACTTTCCTTCCTGCTGTTCCCCAAGCTCTGCCCTRCTCCTGGAATGACTGAAAGAGATCCCCAAGCGATGGGACAGATGAAGGGGACACATTCCTTGAGGTGTGARGTTGGCCGGAGCCCAGAGCCCCTTGCAGGGACGTCTCTCTGCCTTGATTCTGCAGCATGAGAGCAGCAGAGGCTCCCAAGRCTTTGCTAGGGCTTCTCAGTCACCCCACGGAGCTTGCCGAGACGCCCTCTGGTTGTTGCTATGGATAAATGTTTGGTTTTGTTCATGTAACTCTGGTTGSTGTTCCCATGTGCAGGATGATAAAAACTGTTTGTGGTCTAAGTGATGAAAGTGGCGAGAGTCTTTGTTCAGAAGACTGAATGTCAAATGCCTCCAAATAATGTTCAGTTAAACAAGGATACCTCCCTTCCTGCAGTCCTTGCAAGAAAGTAATATGAACAAAATCTGTCAAATTTAGTCCACACATAAATTATTAACCTTTTTTTCCTACTATATTTCCTGYTGTTGGAAATGCCTTAGTTGATAGAAATGTTTGGAAGGCAGGGTTGAGAATCTCTCCAGTGAAATGTTTGCAGTAACACTGCCTGAACGACAAAACGGTAAATAACTYTGCTTCTCTTTTTCTGTGCACGCTTGGTTTAGAAGTGGGTATTTTCTACTATGATTTATAGGCACATAAAACTTCAAGGTATACAACTGAAGAGGAAATCAATATATGGGTATGTCTGTGTGTGAGAACTTCAGYTGAGTTTTATGACAGTCAACACAGGGAAAGTCAGCAGGAGTTCAGCATTTACATTGGACTCTTGGGGGTTTAACAGTTGCCTCTCTGGCCCAGAAGGCTGCACTCATTTGCCTCCTGCCTGCCTCCCACCCAGTTGTAGAAGTCATGACATTCTGAGCTGAAAGATAAAGCAGGCTAAATGATAGGGCAGGCTCCTACAGAGTTTATTCTAGTGTATGTGTTGGTGAAGGTGCCACTTTCCTGTATTGGTAAAAGTCTTTCATACCTTATTCAAAGCACCGGGAAAATATTGTAGATAGTTGGGGTATCTTACYGACAACATTAAACAGGTGAAAAAAATAGACAACATACCAAACACATCTTTACATCCTTAATTTGAATTATTCAGCAAAAGAGTGTATTTTGCGATGGATCATGTTCTAATGTATAAGGCATTTCCTTCTCCCCTTAGCGTTGTTCAGAATTATAACTGAACAAAATGTTACGTGGCTGGCTTGTATTTCCATACCTATAGCAATGCTCATATTCATGGCACATCCTGATGGCTTATTTTGGYCCTGATTCAACCAACTGCCTCACTGAAATGACACTCAGATTTAGATACGTGTTGGACTGAAGCTGGATCTGTGACTTGTAATGTTACTTTGGAGTCGAGTACCCACAACTGAAGGCAGAGTGAACCTCTGTCCCCGGGCTGCTGCAGGATCTGCTGGTTTTAACGGGCAACTTGTTGCTTGTGTGGTACAGGCTCCRCGCTGCTGAAGGTTGTTTTTGGGGAGGAGACTGGATTGCCCAAGAAGCGAAACTTTGATGCMAGTATTTAGAAAATGTAGTCACGCTGAATGGGACGGAGCTGCCACAGACCATTGGCCTCAGAATCTCCCTTCCGTGCCGACGGCACTCAGTAAACCCAGTCTTGTCCAGATGCTAAGGATGTTCAAACTTACTACCACAAAAGATGCTGAGATGCCTACTTTCTCTGTCAGGAAAGTGTGCTAAGTATTTAGCAAGGCAAAGTTTGTGGCCCATCTTAAGAAAAGGTTAGAAATAAAAAGACATTAAAAACCAGAAAGTGCTTTCCAGGAAAAGATACTTAATGTAAAATGAAGAGGCAGCCCTGTGGCTGCAGGGAATGTTTTTACAGTTATCAGTCTGGAGGAACTACTCAGTGGMTGCTTTCAGCAATTCACGTGAAGCTGCAGTAGATTCATTTACATCTCATTTAAGTCAGATTAGCTCTCACACTGCCCAATGTCTTCTATAACGTCCCACCTAAACCCACCTTTTCCAACTTCACGTTCTGATTTGAGTTTGTGGTTCAAATCTGAATCCTGAGCAGACTCAGCAGAAAACATTTACATTTTATGCAAGATATTTTTGATGCAAAATTGTATTTCCATGTGCTTTTCTTCCTTGTTGGCCTGTGTGTGCTCAGGAGCTTTGTGGAGCTCTGCTATGCCCTTGACCAGCCAGTTGGGAAGGCTGCACAGCTTCCAGTTCCAAAGAAGCAGTTTCTCCAAAGGATTCACTGTGTGAACTCAGTGCTAAAGCTTCAGACCACTGCAAACAAGGCTTTKTTATGTGACTGAGATATTGTATTAAATTCTAGCCTAGAGGTAATTACAAAAAATTGAGAAAATTCTTTCAACATTTCCTGAGCTAATATATTGGACATAATAAAAATATACTGTTTGCRTGTACTGACTAGAAATGTACAAGCTAAAGTTGTTGAAATTAGAAACTTCAAGCTGTGCTTCTTTGTTAATCCTTAGTAAGCCTCAAAGGAGCCTCAAATGTTTGAAGCTAATTAATCCAGAATTTTGAAACTATGAAAGCTTAAAAACAGCAATTTTGTACATGCACATTGCAAAACTGGAAGCATCCCTGCTGCTTTCTCAGTGGAGAACCCTCCCGGAAGTTCAGGGGAAAAGCCTCAGTAGCAAAACCCTTAGGGAAGCTCTTCCTAAGGGGGGCTCGCYGGCCATACATGTGTTGGAGACTGCYTCAGCCTCCAGGGACCTGGGGCCAGGGAAACCTCTTGTGCTCCACACGCCTTTGCTCTTGTGTCCTGCTTTGGACCCATAGCAATGAAAACGTGCAGGGATTAATATGCGGTGGTATTGATCCACTTTGGTTTGCTTTCTGGATGGAAGCTGGGAATTAATCTGGCTTTACTACGGTATAAGTGGGAGGAAATGATGCCTCCAAATGTTAATGTATTCCTCAAGCTCAGATCAAATTGACTTTAGTGCCATTGTGGTAATTTGGATCAAGAAAGAATCAGGGCACTTGAGTGAACAGCTGACCTTTGACAACTTATTGGGCACTGCACTRTGAGGCTGAAGGAAGGGTAATAGAAAAGGTGTTGGCATAGCATGGTGTCTTTCTGCACTGGAAGAGAAAGAGAGTTATCCTGGAAAGCTGCGTCATGAGCATGACCTCAGGACTGGAGGTTGGTTGGRTGGTTGGTTTGTTTGTTCAAGAAACCTCTGAAATTTTTCTGCCGACATCCATGAGCTGCAGAGTCACCACGACTCTCCCTGGGAACGTGTTGCTCTAAAGCTTCCCCTGCAAATGAGTCAACAGAGCTCTGTAACAGGCAAYGAGCCCTCAAGAGCTACCTTAGCTGGAACCAATAGCCTAGGGCTCTTCTTAAAACGTGTGAACCACTTCTGTGCTGACAAGGTAGAAAAACCAGCAGATGCTCAGCAAAGAGCCATCCACASGTAGTCTGCAATAAATGAAAATAACTGTTTATACTTTTCAATAGCATATTATGAGCTGAGCATTTCAGAGAAATTTTGGTTGCCTTCCTGTTCCGTAAGAGCAGTGGGCTTTTTTCAGATTTGAGGCATCTTGTAAACAGAGACTGTCATGATCTAGGTTAAGAGGAAAGGGGGACTAGTGTAGACATGCAAAGTATACACAAGACCGAATGCTGCCGCTCTCTTTATCTTGTAAATACTGTGTACGTAAAGTGCAAAATCTACAAAATGTAAATTTAGATGCTGTGGCCTGTCGGTGTTTACTTATGTTTAATTGCTTACTAATGATGTAATTATAATAACAAATTCCAGATGATTCATCATCATAATTTGCTTTCTGCATTTAGGACTAAATTCTACCAATTTATTCTGAAGAATTAGTGATGTTTGCAGTGAAAGCCATGAAATCTCTGGAATGTGTTTTACAGAAGTTTCATGGCAGTTAGTGGGCTCATAAGTTTGTCTTCTAGACAACTTTTCCCAAATCAGCATCTGTCTCTTAATTACATATTTTTGGGGTTTTTTTTGTGTGTGTGTGTGCTTTTTGTTTATCTGTGCTTTTTMTGTGCTGTGTTTTGTTTCTTTTCTTTTGAAAGTCTTAATACGCTTTCAAAGCGGTAGCGTTGAGACACTTTGCTCATTGCTGGTAATGACRTAGACTTGCTGTCTTTTGCTCCAATTGCTTTGTGTTTCTATTAGTGGTCTGAATCTCTTTTGAAAATAATATACTTGCACTGAACAAGCAATGGCATGGAGTGTATCAGTTAGGAAGGSGTGCAGCACGGCAAGATGAGTAAAACTCTGACCTTTCTTCTAATAGTAAAAAAATTGTCGTAATTGTAGGTYTCAGTGGTTGAAGTACTTTTTACATAGAACTGATTGTTTTGCAGGTCTCTCTTTATGAGCAGAAATGGACATATGCACAGATATGTGCATGTGAGCATTTATGTGTATTCAGAAGTGCAGCCTTGCCATGAAGAGCTGCAGATTACAGGCATGTGGGAAACATGCCCAACGTGCATGACAACAGAGAGCAGACCTGGATCGAAGCGGGACTATTTGCTTATATGTGTATTGTGGCCAGCATGTGAAATAATTTCCTGAGGGCATTGCTGAAACAGGATGTCTTGCTGTATACCAGATACTTTCTTAAAAACATGTATAACTGARGCTAATTCTTGATATGGGTTGGTTCAGTATTTATCAGATTTACACCGTAGGAATTTCTTACTGGGTATATGATTGAAAGGCCCTTGCTGGGGAAGCTAAATGTTATTTGGGGATTATCTGTGTGGATTCATTTTGTGTGAGTGTTGTACCAGGCACGCAGCTTTGCCAAGGGGCAGGTTAGCCTGGAAGACTCGGCCTCCTGGCCGTTTACCCCCAGGCTGTCGGCCATTCTTCCCTAGGTTCAGCTTCAGCATCAAGGGGAAGGAGGGAGGTGTCTCTATTAAAACGATGTTACTTTAGGCAAAATTTGAGCTTTCAGCAAAGACGGCTTATTGGGGAGGAATGGGCCAACTGTGCTCCGGTATTGATGTTGAGAAAACTTTACAGGTTTAAGCAGGCAGCAACTAATCTACAAAAACTGCGGGAGGAGGCAGAGTTTTGAGAGTGTCCTCTAACTACTGCAGTAGCTCCTGCCGTGGCCCTAGCTTGTGAATTTGGGGATAATTGTATGCTCTAAAATCATAAAATCTGCTCTAGCCCCACAACGGGAGCAGGGCCCGGGAGACGAGGCGGGGAGAGAGCGCTGGAGCTCAGTGGGTGCGGGCTAGCGCAAAGCAGCACCTCGGGCTTCTGCAAGAGGTTAGCTGGGCTGCAGCTCCTGGTTCTGGGAAAATAAATTCAAGAATAAAATAGAAGTTGCACAATTATTGCAGTTTGGCAGGCRTTAAAGGCGGCTCTGTTGCCTTCCAAGATTTTGGCTGGGAAAACATCATATGAAAGCAGGTTTTAAGTTGTTTCTGGACCCACAGATGCAAGAGGTTTTTTGTTTTCTAGATAGCTCAGGAGGCCAATCAGATTTGGAATATTAGCAAAGCATGCAAAGACCTCCAAGCTCCTACTACCAAAAAATAATACTGGATTTTTGAAGAAGCTTCATAGTGACCATCTATCAGTTTTATCTGTGACTGAGAATTTAATCTATTCCTTTACTTCAGGGAGAAGCCTTCCTTAGGTTACAAAGTGCTGTTATGTTTTATTTTTAGCATCGAACTGATATCCTGGCTTTTTTTCTTTTTTTGATACTTACCACTGCCCATACTGATTTCATTTTCTGGTCATATGGATGCCATATGTGTTCTTTACACATTGGCTATATTTCAGAATTTATTATCGTATCCTTTTAATATACTGCTATTACATGTTCAAAGTCCAGTATATTCATATGCTGCAGATATGTTTACCACTAGCAAATTTTTAGGGATTGTAAAAATCGTATTAATCAACCTAATTTTCTATGATCACTACAAAATGGGAGCATGTGAAAACTAGCTGCAAAGGAAAGAAAGCTACCTTAAAACACTCTGACTTTGCATAAAAAACCATTTTGACTAACTCTCAGTTTGTAGAGGAAACATTTATTTGAAAACTTAGGGCAGAACATGATTGCTGAATGAGAGACCTACTGATGTGATTATCCTTCGCTTTGGAGTGACTGCTAAGAAATATCTTTTGCATGTTTTGGCCGCAGTATTGGCAGTGCATGTGCATTTAGGCCTCTTGCTAAGGAGATAAATGCCAGAGTGTGGAAGTGTTAAGTATTCCAGACTCCAGGGGGGAGCAGAGCCAGGCTCCATCATGAGCGTGTTGGCAACTGWTTCAGTTGTTATAATATTAGTAATATCTCTTCTAAGTAATGGCTCATGTGCATATTGCTTGATGGAGGACCCTGAAGCAGAAATCGCCAGGGCTTCAGTGCTGTGTGTGCTGCAAGGGCTGCTCCCAGCTCAGAGCTTGGTAGCACTAATTCATGCCGTAGGGTGCAGTGCAGTCCTTCACGTTCTGCGTTTGGTCACTTACAGGAGGGGTACCAGAGAGGTCAGTAGTCTGCAACTGATGGTTCRCAGGCAGCACGTTGCTTCTGACATCTCATACTGCTCAGGGCTGAAAGGAAATTAAAAAGTTAAAAATGAGGCCAGCAGGGAGAGGAGGATATGATGTTGCTGTGTCATGTTACTTGTTCAATATTGTTGCCCAGAGGCCAGAGAACTTTGGGGAACCACTTTTTTAAACACTTCTAAAGYGAAACAGATGTCATTCTCTTATTTCAGCAAATGTTATGGTCCGACCTCGTCAGTCTTTGTCATTTACATAGTAAAAATTGTTCCATGTGCAGGACTGTTTGCTGCTGCAGTGATTAACATGGGTGTTGGTGGGTGAGTTTCTTKTAGTCCTTGCCTGACCCATTTGTCTCCTCTGTGCCTCCAGGTACCAGATACACACAGGACTTCAGCATTCTATCATAAGGCCCACCCAGCCCAACTGTTTACCTCTGGATAATGTGACACTACCTCAGAAGCTTAAAGAAGTTGGTTATTCAACACACATGGTTGGCAAGTGGCACTTGGGGTTTTATCGCAAAGAGTGCATGCCCACACAGAGAGGATTTGATACCTTTTTTGGCTCACTCTTAGGCAGTGGTGATTATTACACTCATTTCAAATGCGACAGCCCTGGGATATGTGGCTATGACCTGTATGAGAAYGACAATGCAGCTTGGGATCATGACAATGGCATCTACTCCACACAGATGTACACGCAGAAAGTACAGCAAATCTTAGCTTCTCACAACCCCAGGAAACCTATATTCTTATATATTGCTTATCAAGCTGTCCACTCCCCTCTTCAGGCACCAGGCAAGTATTTTGAACATTATCGATCAATAAATAACATAAACAGGAGAAGATATGCTGCCATGCTAGCTTGTTTGGATGAAGCCATAAACAACGTAACTCTTGCCTTAAAGAAGTATGGTTACTACGATAACAGCATCATCATATACTCTTCAGATAATGGTGGGCAGCCAACAGCTGGAGGAAGTAACTGGCCTCTCAGAGGAAGCAAAGGGACCTATTGGGAAGGAGGAATCCGAGCTGTTGGTTTTGTCCATAGTCCTCTTCTGAAAAACAAAGGCTCCGTGTGTAAGGARCTTGTGCACATCACAGACTGGTTCCCTACGTTGATCACTCTYGCAGAAGGGCAGATTGATGAAGACATCCAGCTGGACGGCTACGATATCTGGGAGACCATCAGCGAAGGGAGACGTTCTCCGAGGGTAGATATCCTGCACAATATCGACCCTATTTATACCAAAGCCAAAAATGGGTCGTGGGCAGCAGGCTATGGCATCTGGAACACAGCAATCCAGTCAGCCATCAGAGTGAACCATTGGAAACTACTGACAGGAAATCCCGGGTATAGTGACTGGGTACCTCCACAGGCTTTTAGCAACGCAGGCCCTAATCGCTGGCATAACGAACGAGTTTCTTGGTCCACTGGCAAAACTGTGTGGCTTTTCAACATCACTGCTGATCCCTATGAACGGGTGGACCTTTCTGCCAGGTATCCAGAGATCGTGAAGGAGTTGCTGCAGAGACTTTCACAGTTCAATAAGACTGCGGTTCCTGTTCGGTACCCACCTAAAGACCCTCGGAGTAACCCTAAGCTTAATGGAGGAGTTTGGGGTCCGTGGTTTAAAGAGGATGAAAAGAAAAAGAAAGGAGATAAAAATAAAAGTGCAAATAAACAAAAGAAGAAGAACAAGAAAAAAGCAAATAGGAAAAAAGGACAATCATTTCGTTGCCATACACATGTTGACCGTGGGTAGACACGAACATGTTCTTTTCCCAGGTCTGTCAGCTTCGTTCAGCCTTCTTGAACTTCTGATAGAACATGCTAGAAATGCCAGCTCTGCACTATGGATGAAAGCTGTCATCTTTTTCTTTGTTCTCAAATTTCACCTGCACAAGATACCTTGAGACTCTGCCTTGCGTGTATATAAAGATGCACAGGACAGACTTTCTCCTCTGGAGGATGAAAGGTGCTCAGCCATCAGGACTACATTCCAAAGAACAGCGGAGATAACACTGAACTTCAGTAATCCCATTTTTGATAGACAAATGGTGGGGTAATTCCATGCCTAGATTAGTCTGAACACTTGAAGAGAGCGAAGAGGTTAATGGTAGATGTTCTKAAGCAGACACATCATTCATAAGGAGAAAGGAAAAACAAAATTTGACAAATTCTGATGTTCAGAGTGTTAGTCATGAGGCTATGACTTTTTTTTTCCCTTTGATACAGCACAGCCAAAACATAAAGCCATCAAACTAACTTTTCTTGGGAGTGTGTGTGTGTGTTTAAGTGTGTTTGTTGGGGGCCRGGGGTAGCCTGGTAGGAAGAAAGCTGCTTTGAATTAGACTGTCTTATATAAATCAGAACTTTTTTTTTTTAAAATTCCCTAGGTGTGCTAAGCTTCTCTCACTTCCAGTAAAACCAGAAAGCTGTTGTTCAGCACACATGAAGAGCTAGCACATGCCTTGAATAATTTATTGTAGGCAAAGATAAAAGCACGTTGCCAAAGTGAATGTAATACTTAAACACTTTAARATAACTATAGTACAGTACATAAAAGACATAATTTATTTTGTAGCACCATAGGCTTCTGGTTACAGCACAGTTCTCTTCCATTTAAAAYTTTAATTAGTGGGTCATGCAGGGCACCCCTTTGGGTGCCAGGGTTGGGATGGTTTTTGTCTTTGATTATTAATTTTGTTTCAACTCTTTCATTCAAGGAGTTTTATTTAACAGTCTAAATCCTCAGAGTGCCGTGAAACAAGAATATACTGTAGACAGGATAAGGAAAGGAGAATGATTCAGGTACATGATTTTGTTGTGTATTTGCCTGCAGTTATTTTGAATGTAACAAAGTGATTATTTAATTTAGTAATCGTGTGTATTGTTCAGTTTCTGTACAGAAGCTAGACCATCTTTATGCTTTGGGGGAAAAGTCTACTTTAAACCTTTTATTTATGTATGTATTAAAATAGTTTATTTTTATGGCATTCATAAATGTAGTCRGTCTCTTTCTGCATTAAAGATAGCAATTATGTTCTTGTTTAATTTAAGTGAACTCAGTAAGCTTATTATTTTTTGGTGCAGGATGATTTTATTATATTAATCTTCTGGGAAAAAAAACTCCTCCTTCCAGTATGTATATAATTGAGGCATGGTTCCAACTTGGTGTTTTTTGAAGTGACTAATTTAAAAAAAAATAGGATGGGCAGGGAGAGGGAAGGAGGAAAAAAGAGGGAGAATTCTCAGGTGCCAAGATGGATGTACTGATTTCATATGCTTGGTCATCCRTGGTAAGTGTTACAGTACATATGAAAATGTATGTAAATCTCAATATGAATTAGATTAAGTGAAATTGWTGCTTTGTTTGTTAAAGAGCTGTCACATTCTGGTAAAACTGAAAATAAGCAGGGTTTCCATCGGTATCTCATTTGACTCGGAAATCATTGATACAAAGGGATTATAGTTGAAAATTTAAAGGTTTGCTAAACTAGTACATGCTAAAATCTGAACCTAGTTGGACAAGCCAAGAACAGCCTAYCCTTTTTGGAAACAAATGTGACTGCAGATATATAGCCACAAAAAAATAGTTCATTAGCAAATATGCATCTATACCTCAGAGTAAGGTTAACAAACTCACATTAACAAATTCACAGGAGCTAGCTAGTCATATTTCAGAGTTAGTCTTACCAAAAATCACTGAGAATAGGCATCTTTTATAGCTACCTATAAATAATAATCATGAAAGAATGAAGTAGTGTTTAATGTCATGATTCTCCCTTTGATACTATATGGACTTAATAGAAGTAATTAATGTTCTTAGTAATCAGTCTAACTTTACTTAGGATGTAAAATATTCAGTGACTAATTATCAAGTCAACTGTTCTTTAATATCTCAGCTCTTTTAAATGCAATATTGATGTCCTTAGAAGAAATTATAATAGTGTCTTAAGATACCATACTGTAAAGCATCATTTATAAAATATACTGTCAATTTTTTCTTTGAGAAAAATCCGTGACTATTTAAGGTAGCCAGGACACTTCTAACACATGTACTTGTAAAAATGTTTGGGCACTTTTTGTAATATATCTTTCTACTTTGTGAAAGAATATACATTGTAGTAATCAACTTAAGGAGAGCAATCAAGGAAGCAGAAACTTATTTTAAAAAAATTAGGCTGTCTGGTTTACTTCTTAGCTCATAAATCATTGTATTTTTCTTTGAAATGCCCCTGTGTTACACACTGAGCTCAGCAGCAGAAAGGAGGAGAAGTATTTTCAACTTATCAAAGTCATTTAGAAAGGCCAAAATTAGATCATGTATAAGGTAAATTATATATAAAACAGGAGACAATTTATTTTGCCATCATCTTTTGGCATAAAAGAAATAAAGGATGAAGCGTCACCATTGTAGAAACAACATTCTTGCCCTATYCACGAAATGTTTACTCATTACTTTGGCTTTTATTGGTCTGAAGCAACCACAGAGCATTGTTACATTTTCTTCCATAATTATGTATTTGTCTTTTCTCTCAGGGCAAAATGGGAGCTTTTGGAAGCAAGCAGTGCAAAGCAGAGCAGTTGGGTGGGTTCTTGGGTGCCTTCTGCACCTGCACACAGTGCAGGGAGAGGGCAKGTGCTGAGTCTGCTCTGCTCGATACCCTTAACGTCGATACTCAGATCTGGAATAGGGCAAAAGTTGGGTAGCGGTTGTAACAGGAAAAAGAASACAGTTTGGAAACCTCCCTGAATCTTTTATTGAAAATGTCCTGAAAAAAAAATTTCCTGTGTGCCCTGGCACAGTGCTTCTCTTTTCACACTGCTAGTACGGTGATCTCCAGCTTTTGGTGACAGAGTTGCGACTCTGCTTTACAGAGCACTAAATAGTTCAGCGCRCTCCCAGCAGACACATGCAGGTAAYATGTGTCTCACAATGTGTTGCATGTCCYGTCTTGGGGAAGGTATCAGGGTAAACCCTGTGGCCAGTGCAGAAAGGGTTGCTGGACTTAATGAAACCGTAGTCCTGTATTCTGAAGCAAACCCAACAGTTCCTGTAATTACTGGACAAGCAAACTGAGGGAGTTATTACATTGCTGATGCTAATATGTTTGCTCAAAGGCAGGCTTGAAAACCAGCTTAAGCTCATTAGTAATTTGTAATAAGTGGCCTCCTTAGCCACATCTTAAAGAGACAGAAAAAGACTGAGTGAAATAAGAAAGGATGGGGAGGATTTCTTGTTATTATTTTTAAGTTACCTTAAGTTTGCCATATATCACCATGCATACAGGGAAAAAGATGGGACTGATAGTATCTCTGTGGTCTTACACCCACACCTTTGGAAGGACCAGTCTGAGCAGAGAGACTAGATTTCTCTCTTTTTCCATCTATTGTTGATAGCTGTGATCCTGGATCAGCRTTTCTACACCAAAGCAAACTGAGGAGTGACAAACATAACTGAGTGGCAGGGAGAAAAGGAAAAGCTCGAGAAAGAAACGAAACAGAAGCAAGAAAGCTTTGCCTGCTGGCATGTCTTCCCTGAATGTAGYGTATGACTCTTATTTTCTTTTTAAAAATCTACAGTGTGAAAAATGTGTTGCTGCTTTCAYGCTTAATCAGCCTTTCTTCCTAAAACTCTCTGGATTTGTTTTTCAAATGSTTAAATAGTTTTATCTTCCCATATTAAGTTAGCTATTATTATTATTATCTATCATTTAGCTTAACATAAAGTTGGAGGCAAAAGACTAGCCTGGTTACAGATGAAGATAAGTGTAATGGTAAGTAAATAAGAAAATAGAACTTGTTATGCGTGGATCATGTTGTGAGATAGGAGGGAAAGTCCATGCGCTCTGAAGATCAAGCATGGAGGATGCGTTATTACAACTAATGGGGTCAGTGGCCCAAGCCATCCGCCAGAGATTCCTGCTTCTGCTGGGACATGAGGCTTTTTTGGAAAGTGAATTAGGCCATTAAACCCAGCAGCTTCCTCTCTCTCCTTGGAAGTAATGGATGCTGATTGAGTTTCAAGCCGATGAAAGAGCATTCATATTTCCATCTGTACAGGATAATATATAATGGGTTATCTGAGGTGTCATCTAGACAACACTGAAACTTTTTTTGTGGTTTCATAGTACGGACTAAGCTTCCTTATTTTTCTGTCCTCCTGTATTTCATACACCGAATGTTCAGGAACCAAGATTCACAGTGTTACACAGCTATACAGATTTTGGAAGTTGCTCTTTATAGAAAGCATTGGTTATTTTTCAACAGAAAATGAGACAGTAATGAGAGWCTATTTAAGTTTAGATACTGAGCTGAAATGCTAAAGAATAAACTAGGAAATGTTTGCTGTTAAAATTTATTTCACATTGAAATAACTTCAGATTTGGTTGATGGTAAAGAATAAGAGTGCCTTCCACATGGTGATTAGGCAAAAGGAATGGATGTGTCTGAATGCTTCTTAAACTGCAGGGAGATACTAAATGTCCTTACGTGATATTCTTTAGGGCAAATGGAGGTGCTGGATCTCTCATCTTCCATTCCGAAGATGGTTTAGAAAATCTCTGCAGAAAGAAGGGTCATGTATATTCTATAGGATTTTTTTTTTCAGATCTGGAGACGTTGGTATGAACAAAGGGTATTTCCTCCTCCTGCTGTAACTGTGTATTCTACCTTAGCCTTAGAAACAGGATTTGTAACTGTTGCTGTAGTTAATAGCTRTCATTCACTGACTCACCACAGGTTCTTTCTGTCATCTTACTTTAAAATGAGCAAATATTTGTCAAGGATGTTTCAGCTGTGCAAATAAAATACATGTATCCAAAAGATACATTAACTCAGAAATGAACAGTACAGTATACACCATCATTTGACTGCCAGATCAAAACTATGCTCTAAGGACAGCTCTTACTGTTCTCAGTCTTTTGGTTTTTTTCTAGTTTCAAAAAAAGGTCTGAGAACTTTTATTTGCACAAAGAGGAGCATTTTTAGCAATTAAATAACAGAACCTTCAGTTCAGCATTCCATTCCTGTTCAGCAAAGTATTCAGTAATGGATTTAAATTTATTTCTGTGGAATATATTTAAAAGTGTTGATGGGAGGATGTAAAAAGTGTGCCAAAGTGAGCATAAAAAGAAGTTCTCTTTTCCTGAATTCAGCCCATTTTCAATTCTGCACGCTAAGTGAAAAACAGTAGACATAAATACGAAAGAGGATCTAATTAAGTGCCTAAATTTGAACTAGTATTGTCACTTAGGTATGTTCCATGATATGGTTGAAAGCTACTTCATAAATGCCATTTGTTTCAATTGTAATCAGGGAAGTGCTGTTAAAGTTCAWCTTGCAACTGATTAATTGCTGTTATTGTTAATTTCCGTAATGTTTAGAGAACAGGSTCTTAAAATGTCATACCAACACAGTCTGAAAAACATTTTTTTCAAATGCTGATAGAACAAACAAAAAACAGAAGCATTTCAGTAAAAGTCAAGTGTTTAATCACCTAAATGTTGAACATGAAAAGAACATATCTGGTTTGTTGTCATTTTCTAGATTTGCTTTAAAAGATCACTTGTAATATTTGACATGATGATTCTTCTTTTAAATGCAATTTTGTTTCTGTATGTTAAAATTAGCTAACACAGAACTTATGTAATAGAATATAAATGACTCCTAAAAGTATGAATCTTTCTTCAATGCAACTATAGAGAGGGCAATTTGGAAAAGGCCATAAATAGAATTGAATGCACCATATACGGAGAGGTTGGCCAAAATCTGATGCAAGAAAGTAGTTCATTCTTTGAAGACAATTTATTTGTGTTTTTAAGATGACTAGAGAAGGAAGGGAAACGTGGTCCTGTCAGAAAAAYGAAGAGTTCAAAGCTGTGACTGCTATGATACATGGAATGAAGAAATYGTAAGTTGCTTAAAGGGAACATGTTTGGGGTAAAACCAAATGCCACTAAAGAAATACTAGGTCTATCATCTCTTTTTTTTCTTTCTTTCTCCCAGTAAAAGAAACAACCTTCAAAGTTGTTAATACTGGCAAAGTTTTAAGGCCAAGAGTGAAAATACTAACCTCTTACCTTTGGGCAACCCATTTAAATCTTTCTATGACAGCATATGTTTTTTTTATACTGATTGGTCCAGTCTTATTTGKTTTTTTTGTTAGCAGATTTTATTACATTTTATCACTCTGAATGGAATGAACATAATTAGTTTTGATAAAGAACATGCTGCAGCTTTTGGTCCATGCTGTTATATTTACCAAATTCCTTAGTTTCTCAAGTGATCACTCAGAAATCTCACAGCAGACTTATTTCAAATATACTATGGTAATTGCTCTCTTATTACTGTGTGGATAGCTGTGGAGGATTTAAAAATTAGACTTATGTCATCCCAATTCCGCAGCRGCAAGAAAAGAAAATATCCACCGTAGGAATAAAATAAAAGTTCACCAATCACTTTCTTCAGTTTCTCAGTAGGCTGTAAAAAACGGCRCCCTTGGTAGTGGTTACACTATTCCAGGGTTTGTTTCACATGCTGCATAACAGAAGAAATATCATCTCCTCAGAGGTGAGGAGTCCCTACTTTTCTGTCTCTGATAAACTGCATGGTTTAAGGGCTTTCACCACCCGAGCAATCTGCTGGTGCACCTTCACTCTGAGCTAGGCACTTTCCAGAACTCCACGGGCTTCACTCAAGCACTTTTCGAACAGGCTCRATTTATCATGTAACCTATGGTGTTTTGCCTTTTATTTTGTACATCATTTCTGCTTTCTTTGTGTCACCTGAGAAGTTTGCCTGCAGTTGCTTTCTAATTAGTTCCAAAAAATGCGGGGAAATTTGGCTTGAACTGGGCCCAATGTTACTTCCTGCAAAAGCACCTGCTTCTGACARCAGTTTCTCATTGGCAGCTGCTTTTGAGGCATGCCACTTAGCCCATGTTAATTGGATTTAGTGTTTTCTTGGCCTGTGCTGAGTTATTTTAACCTCTTGACTGCTTGGTTCAAGTAGCAAAACAGCTCCTTGCAAGCCCAAAGCCAGTAGCCTTAGCGTTCAACAGGCAGCACTGGACCTAGAGCATCCCCTGCTGCTTGAAGCTCAAGATGACAGGGCAAGGCCAGCAGCCCAAGAGGGGACTGGGCCCTCAGGTTGGCGCTTACTCTGCGGTTCTGTGTGGGGAAATCTCTTACCCCTTCGGTGTTCTTGATCTTCTACAGGAGGAAAAAAGAAGAAGAAGAAGAAAAARAGAGATCTTCTTTGAAACTGCTCTAAAAGAAGGACTTTGGTGCTTTCTCAGCAATTCCCTTCTTTGTATTTATTCTGTACTRGTTTTTGAAAGCTTCTTGTGCAACAGAGAATAAAAATTACAAAAAGAAGGTATACGATAAGCTGTCCTAGTCACACTTTATATCCCAAAACATACTAACAGCAAAGTCCAATTAAGGGAAAGTATGGAGTTTCTTCTCTAAGGAGTAACACTTACAAGCTCCTTTTTCACATTTCATGGTTCTGGAGGGCAGTCACTGCTTAAGTCACAGTGGTTGAAAACAGTAATTCAAATGTGGCCTTCTGGGTAGCATGCATAGCCATAACTGGCAGGTTTTGGTGGCTGCGTTTACCCAACGGGACAYGTTATTAGTGCTCTAAGATAGCTACTCCATTTCCATCACTACTGACAAATCCTTATTCYGATTTCCCTGAGTCTGACCTGCTGGTTTATCACTGCTCAGTGGGGAAATTCTTACTGAACTGCTACTGGGATTCACTTGGCTAATTACTATTGCATTTTTATTTACTATTCCATAGTTACTCTTTTCCTGCAGCGTAGGTCCTGCTGGCTTTGAGTAGCTGCTGTACGGCTGCCCTCATGGTTTGCCCTCGTAGGGCATCGCTGCCATCCCTGTTTTATGTTCAGAAAGGTGTAGATCATTCCAATGCAACACAGGAGGTCACGGGCAAAGGCTGGCAATAAAACAGATGTCCTGGAACCGAGCCTCGTGTTCAAACCTTCGGGTTGGTGAATTCATTCCTCAAACGCTTGGTGTAGGGTGCTCTGCTGGGGTTCTGCAGCAGTGCCACAGGTGCCTGTTGATGGCCTAGTTCAGCAGCTAGGAGCTGACTATGGAGGAGACGAGAAGATGGGAATTTCTGAGCCTGTCTGAAGAGAGGCTGGGGAGGCTGTTGTCAGATTCTAAAACTGGACACTACCTATTGCCATGTTTTAGTAGGGAAGAGCTGGGGGTGGGCAATGCTAATTTTAACTTAGTGATTTGCATCCTAAAATATCTGTAGCATCCRATAAGATGAATAATAGTTAATGTAGGCTCAGATGGGATATTTACTGGCTCAAACAAGAGTTTCTTGGGTTACTGGGTAGATGYGACAGTGGTAAACCAAACTTGCTATTTAGTGTCAGTGATAGTCTAGATATCTACCATTCATTATAGCAATCTGTTAGATTTCTCTTGCTTCATCCAAGCCTTAATCCCATTTTCTTTTCTAGAATTTTAGAAGCCTTCTTTTTCCTCACTTGCAATCTTAAATKATTTTCTTCATTTTCTATGAGACAGTGGTGGTGTTCATAAAGCCAGAGCTGCACTCTGGCTCTACATGGTTCTAACCATGTTAGTATTTTAGCAATGCAGCTAGTTCCTGATCCATAATGTGCAATAGATGCACATTATGATAGATACTGGTTAACCGGTGCAACTGGATGAAGATRAAATCAGTGCTTCTGTTAGCCAGTTGAGGCACACGCTTTTGCTAAAGTATCCGGAATGCCTTTGCGTGACCATCTGTTTCAAATGGAAATGAATCTTTGGCTGTAATTATAAATCTCTTATCATTTTTCTTCTTTTCTAACCCAACCTGCCCTTTGGGAAAATGCATGAAAACCCCCTGTATTGTATGGAATTGCACAGGGTGGGATTAGATGAATGACTGATAGTGTTATTTCATTTTTTATTTAGTAGCCCTCCCTCCTGTTAATTATTTTAGGCTTGCTTGTGCAGTTGCTTCAAGTAGAAGCAGAAATCTGTGTTGCAAAACTGTTTACAAATTTGTTACAAAATACTGCATTATAAAGCAGTCAAAGTACAAACATGTTAAAACATATTGAAAATCCACCCCAATCTTGCTAAATTGTTCCACTRATTAGGTGGATCAACAAAATTGAGCATCTCTTTTTTCAGATCTGTTTTTCTAACTTTGCTATCTACTAAGACGGTATTTTAATTCCTTATGCGAGGCAGGTATGTATAAATTGAGGCCAAACACGAAAAGCTTGTGCTTCAGGTGCTGTTTTGCAGCGAGGGATTACACGTTCAGACGGTCGGTAGGGGTTTGTTGCGAAAGCATCCTGTAGACTTCTCTGCAAGACGGAGTGAAGTCTTTCTTTTTAATTAAATGAGCGCGTGGGAGGAGGAGGAAGTACCGAGCGTGAGGCTGGAGGGACAGGGGTTTGTCCTTACTACGGCTGCTGTGTTYCTCTAGAAAGGCCTTTGCCTTGATGCCGTCAGGACCAGTAAGGACAGCTTTCCTTCCCCCTCCTCTTGGTAAAGTGGCTTCTCTTTCACCGATGTTGTTGGCAGACCSTTCTGCCTTGGGTTTGTTCTAGCTGGGCTGGCTAACGTGCCTTTCTCATCTATCAYAGAGATTTCTGGTCCGCCTACCCGCTCTGAATCACAGCGCTGCCTTAACTTGCATCTTCCGTGGCGCAGAGCAACAGCTCCTTTTTATGATCAAGAAAGAAGAGAAAAACAAGCTGTTAGACTTCCCCGCACAGTTTCCAAATTCACTAGAGGACTTGGCCCCTGCTAGTCAGTAAGAGGACCCCGGGCAGGCAGAGGGACGTTTCTCCTGCCAAGCTGTCTTCTTGAGCACAAGCCAGCGTGCAGCGATGCAACGTGGACATGAGTCAGTGAGAAGTGGAGCTAGGTAGATGCTGCTAGCTGATGTTACAGACATTTTTGCAGCATCTCCAGAGACAACGGCATTTTTTTCTCCATKCAAGAACTGCAGAAGTGGGGAGGTACGTGAACACTCGTAATGGAAATCTTAGGGCATGTGCTGGTCTTCTCATAACTTTTACCCCTTCAGTTTTCAATTCTTAAACAACTTCATCACCAGCTTTTTGTGCATGTCATCACAACACAGGCCTACATGTAGTATCCCTTCTGAATAAGAAATGGATTATTACTTTCCCTTCCAATAAGAACTGCAATTTAGAAAAAGTACTCAATTGTCTTTTTATTTTCTTAAAGGTATTTTTTCTCCAGAATGACCTCAGTAACGTTTAACAAAATACAATTTGCTTAAGTGATCTCATAAAATTCTTAATTTAAAAGCAGTATTTCCTGAAAGTAAAAATGAAAAGAAATGAAAATGAGAAATACAACCTGTCCAGTAAAACTAGCGTTTCACTCTCCAGAAAGTCCAGCTAATGCATATATAGGATAGTTGTGTTAAATAAAGAATATCTTTAATTTTTAGGAGAGTCTTAGGCTTTAGCAAATGTCTCCATTTCTCCCTCTTGGTCAGTCAGGCTGTACTCATTGCATCAATTTAAATATAGATTTTGCACCCAGAGAACCGTTGATGTGACATCCCTGCAATGTGACCTTGTTTTTCACCCTTTCCTGCAGGAAATGGATAGGGTACGAATGCTCCCTTTCTTGGAGGCATGAATGTTCTTTTTGACCTTATGTGGAAAATTGTCTTGCTTCTCATTCCTCGTCACACAAAATAAAGAATCCGTCCAGCACAGCATCCTAATACCTGTTTAATTCCTTTGAACGGGTTGATCTACCTGCCTTACCATTCCACAAGGTGGTTTGTACAAGGCCTCTCTCTGGGTAAACCACCCAGGCCTCGGATGCCCTGTCCCCAAGTCTCTCATACAAATGCTGTTACATCAGCATGGTTTTCAGCTCTGTGCTTTCTCTTTGCCAAGCACTATCACAGCAAGTGATATAAGATGCTAAAGCAACTGTTTTATCCAGCATGACCAAGGCAGCACCTTCATGCTCCTCCCATCTCCTCCCCCCACCCCTTCTGTATTATATTCGATGAGTGAAAATGATTCACCAGGGTTAATTCTCATTGCCTCCCAAGCGGTGCTCTTCCCTTCAAAACACAGTGTTTCTTTTCACATTCATTCTCAATGAAGTTTCACTGCATTTACATCCTCTCAGGAGCAACCGTGACTTCTTTCTCCTGTGTTTTTCAGAGAGAAGCTTAGAACAGGTCTGAAGTATAGGTGTCTGAGGAACTTGAGCGAAAAACTGATATTATACCTGGAATCAGCTCTGTGAATCTCAGAGAATAACATGTCAAAAGGAAGCCTTCTCCTAGAGCTGTTTACTGGATCTTTAAGCTTCTGAGATATTAAATGTGGAATAATAGAATTAGAGAAGCAAGAGATGGATGGAATCGTAAAATTCTGTTCATTTCCCTGCAAATGAAAGACAGCTTTTCCTACTTGGCCTCTGGCAGAACTATGCTAGATATTGGACAACTATAGCTGGCCTGTATAAAGCTTGAGGGGTCTTGATGTTTCATGTGGTGCTTCATGTGTGCCAAAAGGACAAGCAATGAAAGCATTCACCTGGAGTTTCTCACTGGCAGAGGGATGTTTTAGATACATTCTTTATGATGTCTACGTATATATTTGGTACTAGGCAATGAAAGGTAGGCTGGGATATCTGCAGCCGTTGTCTTCTGACATTGACAGTTACTGTCTCTGCAAGAAGCCTAGTTTCATTAAGCAAGCTGCTCCTGGAATTGGGCATCTTTGCTTTTCCATTCGCTGAATCTGTGTATTTAGATTGCTTATCACTCGCATTGGGTCTTCTCTGTACCTATACGTCTTAGAAAATGAAGGTCTGGGTTTTTCTTTTGGTTTCCAGCTGCTCTACTTTAGGATGTGAAAAGTGTGCTCAGACTCGTTAAATCTACAGGATTTGGAAGCTGTTCCTGTGGTTACAGCACAGACAATATTGCATGAGAGACCCAAATGCTGTAACTCTTTGGCATGAAGCGCAGCGCGTGCAAGAGTTTAGCAGCACTTCCAGAACTGGCTCTCGCACGTCTGCTGTTTTTCAGCTGCAGACTAAAAGGTGTTTTTTGAACAAGTCAGAAGTTAAACAGATGTCCTTGGAGAAGCTGAAGATGGAAATATTTCTCAAATGAGCAATTTCACACATGCACAGCGGAGGCTGCTTCGGCAGGTTTCTCAAGAGACCAGCAACCTTTCTACAGGTCATGGGGAGCAGAGCCGCGTTGTACTTTTCTGCTTGAAGGTTGTGGGCAAACACAACCCGGTGCTTTCTGTTGGATGGCGAGAGCACGGGAAGTCCTAAGGGAGTAGGTCCCCAGGCCAAGAGGGAACACTGCTTTTTGAAAACATGGATAAGCCAGCTATGCTATTATGCCATTTTAATTGCTCCAAACTATAAACAGATGTGGAGGCTGTTCAGAATAAATTAACTGTATGTTTATGAGCCTTTTTTTCAGGGAGATCAAATTGGAAGTACCAGTAAATAACAGATAAATTAGAAGCAACTTCTGTGCCATTCTTGATGGATGGCGACTAAAAGCAGGGGAAACATTAGTTGGGAAATTATTAGCTGGTGAAAGGGGAGATGGTGAAGAAGGAATCTTTTCATTTCCTTTAAGCTTGGCATTTCCTGGGTTTAACACAACTCACCTGAAATACACTGGTTTGTACTTTTTAAAGCTCTGCTTCTCTTTCTTTTGTGCTGCTTTCATCTGCAGCGTGAAATTCCGAGTTACTGTGAAAGAGCCGTCCAAGGAGTATTCTTGGCAATACTGCCGGCAGAAAGTGGCGGAAACCTCGCAAGAGAGTCTGTTCCAGCAGCGCTACCATCCCTGCTCCTCGCTCCAAGGACATCCACACCAAGTCTAACACTGTCTCCTCCCACATACGGAATCTTGCTGAGGTGAAAGTAGTGGGACCAGAGAAGTTTAATTAAATTATTTCATAATCATGACCCCCTGTGGTAAAGGGAATTTTTCCATTAGTGACAAAAATTTAACTAATCAACATTAAAAAATAATTTGCTGCATGATGCAGTGGCCACCAACGAGGAAAGCACAGGGGAAAGATTGTTGATGGCCAATGCTTCCRTGCTGGTTTTTGTAGCCACGTTTGGCAACCATTTGTAACTGAAGAGGAGCTGGAACAGTAATTAACATTGGGAAAAGGAGGTTGGTATCATCTCTCGTTTGCTTCAAGTTCTGTTTCATACCATCCTTTCTGTTCTAGCATGCCAGTGACCTTTTGTTATGACGTATTTCTAATGTAATTGATCATAGGTTACCTATCAAAGCATATGGAAGTAAAGAAACACGGCATATAAATCTCATTGGGACGAGAGGTGTTTAACCCTTTCGCTACTCTTAGGACGGCCTGCCTTAGCCGCTGAGCTTTCCTGCGTGGGTGCCTCGGCTTCCTCAGTGGGTGAAGGGCAGCCTGTCCCTGTTCTGTAATGCTAACTTTGGTGTTAAGCCTATGTTCATTTAGGAAAAATCATCAGACAGCTCTCCTACAAGATCAAAAAATGTCTATAGGACAGGATAAATATGCATACACGTAAGCAAGTAGACATATCATGAAATAATTTTTTTTTTGTAATTTCATGTGTAATTATTATGGAAAACTTATATTTATTGTTTTCTAAAATATAATATTGGAGTCATTTGCAGGGAGAGATTTCACCAGTTAAATTAAGTGCTGAGTAAAACCTCCCTGAAAATGCAAAGGTTTGGCTCAGTAGATTCAAATGCTCGGCTACCTGCCAGAATACAGTCACAGTTGGGGCTGATGAATCTGTTGCAAGTAAAATGCAATTGCTAACTAGGAATGACTGCTGATGGGTTAGAACCTAACTGGCACAGGGCTCAAACCCTAACATCTGGCCTTAAGAATCAGGAAGAGGAATATTGTTTTGGTGCAATTCTTCTCCAGCTTCTGAGGCCACAGCCCTCACTGCAAAAGGCAGCCTGGAGCCCGTCCTCCTGCTGCGATGTTCAAACTCCTGTTCAGTTCAGTGGGGAATTAACTATTAGCATTGAATCTAAGCTGGGTCAAAGATTTGTTTAAGACTGTAGAGGATAAGTCAAAATTTAAAGAAAAAAGAATCTTAAAGTATATTCTTAAGGTATTGCAGGAATAGGAGATAGGATTTCCTTGCAAAGAATGATTTTTCAAACAGAAAACATTAATTGTATAGAAGGTACAGTAAAAATACTTGATTGCACTAAAAAATTAATAGTTTTCCTTATTGTCGTGACCTTTCCTTTTGCTTACTTAGCTGATCTGCCTGCAATGAGTTACTAGACCTGGGCATAGAAAAGGAAAAGGAAAAAAGGAAAAGAACCAAATAATCAGAATGACTTAAGTAAAAACAGATGGCAGTTAGAAGATGGCTTTCAGTGGATTTTATGTTAGAACAACAGTATTCATTATTAAGGAACTATTATATAGGAAAGTATATAAAGCACTGGGGAAAAAGTTAGGAAGAGGTAGCATATGATTTTCAACTGTAACATTATCTTCCAAAACAATATATTAAGGCATACACATACTGTGTTTGCAATAAAATTGGCACAGGAGAAAAAAGTGTCCTGTTACAAGAGCAAAATATAACTATTTCTTGTACGTCTCACACATACACAAAATCACTAGGAGTCAACTTCTAATGTTAGTGTAAGGTAGTAAATGTAAAAGTAAGGTAGCTTTTCTCACTTTTCTTCTGACCAACATAGACAAGTATGGAATCTTTTAAATAAGTATGAAATCTTTTAAATGTTCTGTATTGATCAAATTGTTATAAACAGAAATCAATATTCTATATAGTTGCATTTTATAGAACTGGGCACAACACAATGGTTAGGCAATGGGGGATATGGAAAGGAAAGCATGTAAATCTATGTGTTGGGGAAAAAAGAAAAGGAAATATGGAATATTTTTACAACCTTCTCTTATTCAGTGAACTTCAAAACCAAATTCCATTCTTTCTTTTATAGTAGCAGTACCAGATGCTTCAGAAAAAGATACAAGGACCTACATATAGCTTTCCATATAGCTCTCACTTAACTTTCCAATAGTCATATATCAGCCTAAATCACTGTACATGACATTTAATATGCTGAAAACGTGATATTCTTGACGTCTTTACAAATATCTAGAGCCTCTTTGTGAGTTTGTGTAAGCTTCTGGACTTGGTGACTTCTGGTAACATTCGGTTCCACAGTTAGGCTGCTAAGGAGAGTCGATTTTTTTTGTGTGAGCTTTGATTTTCACACCTTTAATTTGCTTGAACGCCGCCTTGTTCCTGACTGGTGAGGTAGAGACAGAAGCTCCTGAGTCACCTTCTCTATATGGCGCACTTTGTCACCCCCACCTTCCGAGTTCCTCTTGCAACTGAAGTGTCTCGATCTCCTTTGTCAAAACAAAGAATTTTTAGTCCCTTGATCACCTGTTCTCTTAATCCTTCTGCCTCTGCAGTGTATTCCATGAAGTGAGCTACCAAGTGCTGTACAGACTGTCTGCAGAGGGCAATGCTGTTGCTTCATACAAAGGCATTACCACCTTTGCCTTATTCATCAGCTTCTTCCTTTGTGCATCCTGTCATGCTCCTGCTTGATTTTTCACTGCTGCATATTTCTCAGATACTCCAGCAAGGTTTATTCTGATATCTCAGTGAAGTAAAACTAAGTTGAATGATTAGGAAGGGATATAACTTATGAGGTATGTTGAAAAGATTTAGTCTTTCTTGCTCCCGGACTGATAATAATAATAAGTGGTTATTGCACAAAAGAAGCAAACATTTTCATCTTTTGCTAATATATTACTTTTTCTTTTGTTCCTTTATTTCACCTGTATGTGAAGTAAATCACGCATGCTGAAAATGAAGAGTGACAGTGTGAGCACTGAAAACCCTTAATCGTACAATAAGCAGAGGAGAGATGCATGCACTTGGAGGTATTCTTGCAGTGCTCATTCCATATATCTATATTATTTACCTTTCTTTTGAAGAGTCTTGTAAGAAATAGCTTCTGTGTCAGTTTGAGTCAGTTTGAATTGATATACCTGTCATGATCAGTAAACGTATTCTTGTTTAGAGATTGTATAAAATTGTAGAGAGGTAAGAGACGTGAAAAATATTCCTCACATTTTTTTCTGCTTACTATAGGAAAGGCTTGTTATATGTAGCTAATACTGTGACTTTGAGATCCGTAGGAAGACATTAGTGAGCCCCACCTCAAACATGGACGTGGTGCATCCTGCTCGTAGTGCTGGTTGTTCACCATGACTATCTGTTCAGCGCTGAAGCGACAGCTTGGCAGGCACAGGCAGAAGGAGCCTCTGCCTGCAAAGTGGGAGCAGCAGAAACTTCAGGCAGCAAGGCAGCATATGGTGTTATTAAGTGCAATGGCCAAGGGAACAAACTGTAACAGGCAAAAGGGAAGTTACCAAATATTCAGATCCACCTCATATGGCAAACACATTCTAGTACTGGGTTTGTGTGTTTCATGTGCTCAAGTGCTTTCCATGGAAGATATGGGAGATGGAAGCTGTGAGTGGTGATGGTTTTGATGTTTTCACTAATTCCTAGCTGAGAAGCATTTGAAAAGGTTGGCATATCCAGCTGAAGTGCTGAGCAAATGCTAAGCAGGTGTGAGGCAGAGGTACCCACAAGATTTTAAACTCAGAACCCACATTAGTAAAATGTTACGAGGCTGAGGCTTCTATATAATAACTACCATGGTCAGAATACAGTTTTACATCTTTGAGAGGTTACATTATGCTTTCCTACTGCAGTACACTAGCACTACGCAAGAGCAGGAGTTTCCTGCCAGCTTAAAAAGACATTTTACCCACTGCAAACAAGAAAACCCTCTGGAATAGGCAGAACTCCCAATGAGTTCTGCAGACTTTGGATTAGGTGCAACATGCTGCAAGTCGAAATTGTTACCGACACACGTGCGCAAAGTCTGCACAGAGATTCCTTCAGTTTCTCTGGGAAACTCTTCTCTGCAAAAACTTCCAAATTCTCCAACTTTGCTTAGAAAACATCAGTATAGGCTAGTGAAACAAGGGTTTTTTTCCTGGCTTGGCTGGAACCACCATAATGGCTCTCAGTATGCAATAATATTTTCCCCTTGGAGTTTAGAGAATGAATGTTAAGAGAGTTCAAATCCTTTATTACTTTGGGCAGCTCTAAAGTGCTTTGCTTTTGGTAGAGAGAAATTACTTGAGCATGTATTTTAAATTGAAATTGTTCAGAAAACCAAAGTAGCCTAAATGAAACTATCTCTAGTTATTCTTGAGGTTTAACACTTCCCTTGATTTGATTAAAGGTGAGGGAAATTACTGAAAAAAAAAAAGTATTAAAACATTTACTTGATCATAGTTTCTTATTTTTTAGGAAGTTGATTTGGGGATATTTTCAATGAAATTCAAACAAAAACTGAATTCAGCCCTGTTTAATTCATGTAATGATCTGAATTGTGACTGCAAAGTTTTCTTCCGGATCTCAGTGGAACGGCTATTGAGTTTATGTAAACTGTCATAGGCCATTAGCGTTTTTATTTGTTATCTTCATTGTATTAGTAGTTGAACTGTGGAAGCCTAAACCTAAGGGGACTTCTGCATATAGCCTAAGAAACAATGTCCAGAAACATTTCTAGTCAAGAATCACACAGAAAGATAATCAGTGAAAGATTATGTAACATCAAGAATGTTGTAAATTGACAATCTTTATATAAAGAGAGAGAATAACTATAAAAAATGGTGGCTTAAATGTACAAATCAAAACAGCAAGTGAGCATTTAAGTCAAGCACTTATCTAAGTACTGGTTTTACTGAGACTCCCAGGTCCCTGAGAAACTTCACTCCTGTGAGAATGTTGTCAACAACTCCAGCATCAACCTGCCACATTCAGCACTGCAAGGGCAGTGTTTTTGCTTGCAGCACTGAGGGATGCAGGTATTTACTTACTCATTTCTACCAAAGTTTAAGTTTGCTTTTGATTTGTCTTATAAGGCTCATGGGAATTATGTTTATTTCCAGAGAGAGGCACATCAAACTCTAAGAATGATCAGCCAGTCTCTCAGGTGGCTGTGCAAGTACTGTCATACCTGAAATACTAATAATTTATCTTCTCATGACTCAATATTAAACCTATCCCAGATAGTCAGTTTTACTCCTTCTGTTAGGGTTGACGTGCTGACATGACGCTTGCATTTCTTTTGCTTTCACTTCACCTCCTCTACAAAAAAAGCTTTAAATTTGAAGAGTTGTGTATATATATACTTAGCATATATATTATGGCGTAGCTAATAACGTCTTCGTTTTATTCACAAGTAAAGGAAGGAAAAAAGGGATGGGAGATTATCTTGGGAAAAAATAGAAGACACAATTTTGAGGCTGTAGAGCAAATAATTACACCTACCAAAGTACAGCAATTCAAATGCATCATAAATGGGGCCAAATAAAAATAAATGAAAAAAAAAAAAAGTGGAGCAAATCAGATATGTCCTCATTTTTCTGAAATTTTATGGTTTAATCCATCTAGCTTTTTCAGAGAATGCCTCAGATGCCATGAGTATTACTAGTGACAGCTGTCATTTGTTGGTAGTTGTTCCCAAATTGCTCAAGGCGATTAATCAGATAAACAAGCGCCTGCTTGCCTCCACCTACCAGCCATTACTTGTTCAGTTATGCCTTTTCCTTTATGTCAGAACTCTCCTCTCTGACCACCAAGGATTAAATTGGGAAACTTGGATGAAATTTGTGAAACATACAAAGACAAAGAAATATTTACCTGTTGATAAATACTATTTCTGCTTTTTTTTTTCAGGCAGAAACCTTTTTATCTTTTCTGGAGAAATATAAGTCAAATGGGGAAGAGATACAGACCAGTTACCTTTATCTGTCTGCCTACAGTAGCAGGGAAATGATAATTCTAAATATGAGCCATCATCAGATCTGTCACTTTGAAAAATAAGAATAAGCTGTTAATTTCATTTTTCTCTCATTGATTCCCCTTTGCCAAATTCATTAGACTTTCCTATCCCTGCATAAGAAAGACCAAATACTGATCTGGATAAAGCTTGGCAGAAAAATGCATTGCCTCCTCCAAATGACTCATTTATATTTCATTGTTTTAAAAGGTTTCTTCTGTACATATTTAATACTTGATGGCCAATATTGAAACAGAACTTAAAAAAAAGCTGACTGCTAGCTTCCATGGTTCCTGATAAGATAACCTTTTCCTTCTTGCTCAGAAAAAGATTAATAGTTCAATCCAAACCCAGGACTGTGCAGATTTTTACAGTTTGTGAGTAATTGCATAAATATTAACATCTGTCCAAATACTTGCAGTAAACAGAAAGCATGAATTAGTAAGTGCTTACAAACAAGATTCTAGCCAGGGGTGGCCCGTGTTCTTGCAAATTTGTTTTGTCCAAATTAACAGTATTAGGCACAAGATCTGATCCAAATTGAGTTTTTATCTCGTTATACAAGAAGTCTGCGTGTATCTTCCATACTCCTAATACCTGATGGCAAAAACATTAGACTGACTCCTTACTGCCTTTTTTTTTTTTTTTTTTTGCATTTCAGCTTGTTCAGAGAGCCCAGTGGGCTTCAAGCTTAGCACTTTCACTGAGCATGAAGACAGCTACAAAATAACTCTAGACCTGGTAGCTCACAACATATTGACCCAGGAAAACAGTCTTATGGGATAAGAGATAAGAAATCCAAATAGACTTGTAAGTATGAAGGAAGTACATGGGGGCTATCAAAATTAATTACATTTCAGTGTAAACTGTTGAAAAATGAAATATCCTCTGGGAAGGTTTTGGGAAAGTGCAAAATTCTTCAGGGAATCATTGAAATCTGCAGTAAAATAGCTTGCTTCCTTAAGTTTCCTTAGGGAATATGGAGAATTTATAGTCAGGTTGTATTTGTTTGTAGTTGCACTGCCTATAGCACTTGCATAAAATTCCTTTTGAATGAGTACCTTCCATAAAAATGATTACAAAGATTTGAGGATTCTTATTTTCGTTTCCATCAATCATTCTATAGAGACAACTTTTGTTAAATAAGTAGGCAGTAATCGAACATACAATAATAGAGAAAGATATGAATGAGTATGTATTTATTCTTATTTGAACTRAGGACGTTTGGAAAATACCGTTACGTTTGCATGCATGCCATTTGCTCATCTCTCTAATTGTGAGGATGGGCACTATTTTATAAGATGTACTAAGAAGAGCATCATAAGATTGACATTTCTTTGTACGTGTTTTAGGTGTAATGCACAAGGAGAAATCCTGAAAGGCTTCAATTTAAACAGTAACTCTGTTTGTGGAGGGATCAATCAGAGACTGAATCTCTCGTCTTGACTTTTCTGATGTTCTTGCGTGGGAATGAGGTACTCTCATCAATACAGAGTGAGATCTTTTCTTTCAAAGCATCACATAACAAAAGAAAGGAAGAACTGACCTCATTTGTTGGTAGCAGCACTGAGAGGAACTGCAGCTCTGACCTATTTCTCCAGAGCTACAATTATCTGCTGTAATGGTACCACTTTACTTTCTAAATCCCGGATTACAGTGCTTTGAGATTTAGAGAAGTTACTGTCTTCCCAGTTGCAGACCTCATTACATCAGGGGCAAGCTCATGGGAAGAGTGAATGAATGGACGAATGTACAGGAATGACCGAAAGCAAGGCATATGAGCATAAAAAATTTGTAATTTTCATGTGAACAAATTTTTATATACATATATATTTATAGGTATTTATCAATAGAACTATGTAAACTGAGATCACATGGTGAGGCGTTTGTTGGCAGACTGTGTTTGGCTGAGATAGCAGCCTCTCTACACAACATGGGTATTGTAAAGATCAAAGATTTTAATAAGTCATTTTCTTTTAAGTTCAGAACCAAAACTCTAGGTAATGGAGCTGACATGTCTGCCTTTAAGTCAATTCAATGTCTGTCTAAATCAAAAAATAAAAAAAAGGAAAATGAATTAGATTACATGTGTATATGGTATTTTTAATCTGATATGATTTTATTAACATTTTTTAAGACTACAAAACATTTTTTTTTCTGAGTTCCATACTCATCTAGGTCACAAAAATGTATCTTGAAGATGTGTTCTCATATTTCTTCAAGTGAATTTTCTGTAGTGAGTGGCCTAACTTCAGAATGTATCACTTGCCTGTTTTTGTTTTATCTGTTTTATCACTCAAGATACCCTGAGCAGCCTCCAAAGCAACATTGTGCTGGTAACAAACATCCTGTAATGCTGGATCCAGTCACACAAAAATCATAGATCAGGGTCTTACAGAGCATATGACCAGTTCTGAAATTGAGTTTTCAGGAAATAAGACATCTTCTCATTTACTCTCTGCTTTTTAATATATTTTAAGCTTTTCCCTAACCTATAAACTCTATACATAATGCCACAATTCTTATACAGTTGTATGCCGTTCTCTTAATCCTAAGTATTAGTGAAAGTTAACTCTTCAGTTTCAGTAACAGAGCAGTCAATTCATTCAGGAAATTCATTTCACATACATTAAGCTAAGAACTTATTTTATCCATCTACAGTTTAATAGATTTTTTTTTTTTTTGCCATAGAGTTACTTCACACAAGATGATCAAATAAAATGTTTGCTCAGTGCTTGTTTTTCCCGTTGCCCTTCTTCCCTGTCAGTAAGATGCTATGAGCATCATCTACAGAATACAGAATGGCCTCCTAGCCATGAATTTTAAAGAGAGAAACCCTTTCAAGAGTTACAGACAGCTGAGTTCAAACAAGGATAGGAGTAACTCACTGTAACTTGAATTCATTCCTTTTAGTTAGGGGCTTCTTTTTATTTTCTTTTTTTTTATTCTTATGTGAAGTCATTAAGTTTTGCTGTGAGGGAATGATGCAGTTTCAAGGAAGACATTTATGGTTCCATCCCTAGAGGGCTGACATGCAGGCTAAAGCATATGCTAGCATCAGCTAAATATGCAGGGGAGAATAGAAGTGTTTGGAGAAACATTAGGCTAAGCTTTGGCAGAAGCAACTGAGAAAGATAAAATATTGCTGCTGTTATTTAGGAAAGGTACTTAAACAGATTTCAGTCTTTTCCAGCCTTTTTCCATTGAGGCAGCAAGGAAGAGATTCAGATTCCACTAATGGAAAGTTTTGGAACAAAAGCAAACAGAAGATCTTGCCATAGTTTTCTCAAGAATGAGACAGATCATTTTCATTACTCCTGAGTAACACTTACTCATAAGACACAAAAAGTGGGTGCATTTGAAATGAAAGGACCATAAATGCTATAAAAAAGAGAAAATGCAGCAGAATCTCCAAGCTGTAAGAATAAAACAGACAGTACTTTTGTGCTCTGAAGAAAGCAACTGAGAAAAAACATGAGAAAAGGCAGATTACTAGATTAGTCTATTCAGTCTTGACTCCCATCTCACCAGGGAATTTCATGTTCTCTTTGAGTCTTGTGGATCTCAGCAGTAATGAGCCTTTTTTAGACAAGACTTTTCTAATATGTATTTCATGTTTGTACACATATATATACATGATTTAATATTCAGCATTTAATATTTATTCAATATGTATTCAATTAAAATTTGTGTAGTATCAACTAAAGCTTTAAAACTGTGAACTTGGTCCTAGAGATTTCATGATGCGTAACAGTTTCAGTTATAAGAAACACACACATTTAACTCTTATCATCTAGATTAACTAAATTCAAGGTCTTATCAGATATACTCAGAGAATACAAACGGGATTGCCAGTCTCTACTCTACTGACATCAGTTTCTGTTGACATCAGATGAATTCACCAAATTTCACACAGTGTACTCCTTGCATGTCTTCACAAGGTAAGGTACAAGCATCAAAATTAAATTTTTGATGGATGTATGAGGAAATGTCTTTTGAAATTTCAGTCCCTCAGAAGTGTCATCTCTTTCTACATCAAACAGGGCTTACTCTGAGCTAAATGAAACTATCCGTTCATCACCTATCCATTGTTTCATGTCTGCTACAAACTGTGGTTGTAGAATATTACCTTAAACTCCTTTTATTGTCAGCAATGTAGTAATCTAATAGAAATAGATAGGCAGACAAAAGTGTATCTGTACATTTGTACAAGTCTTATATGGTTATTTTTTCTCACATGATGGACTATTTCAATAGTAGGTAATGTTTCTAGACTATACACAAAAATTCATGATTAGAAACTGTGTCTCTCTGATGGATATTCTTGCAGCAGTTTGTCACCTCCTCCTAGAACAGAACAGTTTGCTACAAGAAAATTGTAGCAATCATTATTCCTTGGTAAGAAATAACATAAACCAATTTTTACAATGTAAACTAATACTTTTTTCATGGTTAAAAGATTATTTAAAAATTAGTAATTATATTTTGACATACACTAAGTCTTAAATACAGTAGTAGATGAACTTTGTAAAAAGCACTAAATAGAGCTTGTCCATTTTTAGTCAGATTTAGGAGTGTGAAATTTTGACCAGGATGGGGAAATACTTTACAATTAACTATAAAACTGGGTTGGTTTCAAATGTCAACTGCTGATTTAAAACAAGTATGTTAAAAGTCTGGTATATGTGACCAGCTCACCCCTTTTCTCATATTTTCCCGCTAGTTCTAATTGTGATTTTTAGAGAAGAGGAAATAAAATTCATGTTCACCATCTGTTACCTGACATTTGAAGAAAGTCTTTGTTTGCCCAGTAATGAGACAGTTAGCGCCATTTGGGCTATAAGTCATTAGCCTCTAATTTGCAAAGCTGGTACATTCTAGAGGCAAAACAGATAATGCCCTATATAGAAATGGCCAAAATGCACCCCAAAATGCAGAGTCTCATTCAAGCATTAAAACACAAAACAGATGGAGGAAACTTTCCATGGGAATATACATAGGAGAAAAAAAAAAAAAAAGGCAGTATATAAAAGGCAGAAATATAAAAAAAGAAAATTCTGCCAAGCCCTACAGCATCATAATGYTAATGTGTTAATGACTCTTGGATCAGCTTTTCCAAAACTAAACCAAAGATACAACTATGAAAAAAGAAACTCCCCTAACATAAACATTTAATCAGGAAATAGTATATAGCGTCACAGGCTTATTTTTGAGAAGGGAAAATTGAGAGGATTTCCTATCCTAGAAAACACWACTTCAGCTTCCCACCTAACAAGAAGTTTAGAAAAAATACCCTCAAGTCGACTTGACAGTTTAACTGAATAATTAAAAGAAAATAACAAGAGTTTTTCTCCATGTTACAGAAGACTTCMTTAGTGAATCCTATGCATTGAAGAAACGGCCAAGGACCACAGAATGCCCAGCCGGAGGGCCGCGATAGAGATGCCGCTTGTGCTCGGCCCTGGGAGGTTACAGAGCGGGAGACAGTTGGTGCCGCAGGGAGCCCGAGCCGCCGGCAGGMACGAGCTGAGGAAGGGCACCAGCGCCAGGCCAGCAGGAGCGCGGCGGCAGCGGACGTCTGCGATCCTCTCCTTTGCTCTGGCTGCTTCACCGGGCAGGGCATCAGGTAAGCACGGTGGAGGGGAATGAGGAAGCAGGAAAAGAGACTACAGGAAAGGAATGGCCGTGTGGGTGGAGAGAGCAGAGCAGGAAACAAGAAGCAGGGCCTGAGGTGAGGCTGGGAGTTCAGTCAGCACTGCAGGAGGGTCTCTGAAGGTCCAGGAGTGCTGGCGTTTCCCGGGTGTGTGGCTGCTTCCAGCCTCGCGCTGCCTCCTCTCTCGAGGTTTTCCCAGGGGCCTACAGGCTCCGTCAAGGGGACAGCAGCCCTCAGTGACCGAAAGAGGAGAACGGGGSCTGTTCTCCAAGAGAGCCGCTTGGTTCTCCTTGCTGAAACTGCCCGCACGGGCGGGCTGCAGCAGCCGGGCCCTGGGAAGAGAAAACGTGGTGCGGGAGCGGTGTGAGCGCCTGCACTGTTCGGAGGGGAGCTGTGCTTTGCTCAGTCACAACGTCTTACCCGTCCCTTTCTCTGACAGAGTAATTTACTGAATAATATTTTTGAGGTTCTACCATGGCCRTGGCTCTCCCTTTTCCTTCCTTACTGCTATTTTCATTTGCTTGCTCATGAGGGGAAAAAGCAATAGGTAAGAACAGCCCAATTGAGGAAAGATTAATGCGATTGCACAGGAGAATAAGGAAACGATCTATTCTCTCTCTGCCTTTCACAGATATGTAGTTAGGGACTCAGCCTAGCCCTACATATGCACCTTTACTCACTTACTTCCATCTCATCCTCTGGGAGAAGTCTATCTCATGTAATTTATAGACTTGACTTCTCTGTTTGTCTTCATGTTAATACTAAGATGCATTGAGTGCTCACATATGTCCATTTGGCTTGGCACGAGTAGGAGTTCAGTAAAGAAAACATTGAAATTGGAGCCTCCTAGCTGGCAAGAAATGCAAAGTTTTGAAAGAGTGGAATCCAGCAGAGTCCCTGAAATAAAACATCAAGTTCAGAACAAAAATAGGCAGTCTCTGATTTTCTTAAGGTGAGAGTCAGCTAATGCTGACAAGCATTAGGGAGGGAGGGAGGGAAGAAATACTTATTTTAAATAATAGTTTAATGAAAGGCTGTGAGAAGAGACAAAGAGAACACAAGGGTGTGATCTAATTACTTATATAAAGAGCTCGGGCAAGGGGAAGGAGCTTGGGCCAAACGCTACSTCTATCACTTTCTTGTTAACTATGTATTTGAGACTTTATAGTCCATTATAATCCTTTATAGTCCATCCTGAAAAGGCTTAGAAGGTCACCCCATGGTGTCTTTGTAAAACTTCCTTCTGTTTGTAGGACAGACTGTTACATAAATATGGAAATGGTGCTTCTTGACTTACTGTCAAATGCAAAACCTGCCATCGACATTAACAGGCCTAAATCACATGTTGGCCCTTTTTTGCCAGACAGTTGCATGTACAGAATCACAGAATGGTTGAGGTTGGAAGGGACCTCTAGAGATCATCTAGTCCAACCTCCCTGCTCCAGCAGGGACACCTAGAGCATGTGGCACAGGGTGACAGAGCCTGTTTACTGAAGATGTCTGTGTTTTTTACACTAAAAATGACATTTTTTTTCATTTTTGCTCTCCGTAGCAAAGCGATGCTGCTGTCCTTTGCTTCCAGGAGTAGCTTGTTCRGCAAGATGAGAGGAGGTGAAATATCTAGGCTGTGTTGCATATTTGAAAGCAAAGTTTCTAACRCTCCTTTTGCTGCTACTCCAATCAGCTGGAGCTGCCATGGACGACAGAGTGACCAAARGTGTATTTTAAAAGGTTTCTGTGTTTTAACTCTGCTTGCCAGGTGTGTATTTTTGTGTCCTCTGCTTCTGTTTCTTAAGTTTTCACTTACATWCACTGTTGTTACCATTCCCTGTCTTCTGTTTGTTATGTGAGTTCACCCATACTTTGCATCCAAGTATATATTTTTTAAAGCCTGACTTCCAATAGCAACATTTATTTTGTTTTATTGTCACTTTCATTTCTTTCAAAGGCAGGCTACTTTTTTTAACCAGCATATTTTATTTGTTTGTTTATTTTTGTTTTCCAGAACAGGTTTGTGGAGTCTTGAGGCATCCAGTAAAAGTTTTTATGAAGGTGTAAATGATAAATCTTGTTTTTAAGAATAATTCTTTTATGTCTTTTGGCTTCTTTTCCTCCCAACTGTCTCTTAAGTACCAATCATCATTCACTGTTGGAACTGTCTTTTCATTTCCAAGAACTCTTCTATAATTTATGGGAACTTTAATGCCATTTTCATATTAGAAGCTTGAGGCTGTCATTCAAATTATAGATAGGGTATTAATTAAATACAATTATAACTACTAAGAACTAGAACAGTCTGCTTAAAAACAAAACAAAGCATGCTAGCTTCATACCAAATGTGTTACCAGTTAAAATGGAGGCATGACCCGTTAAAATGGATGCATGATCATCAAAATAAGCTTCCAATTCTTTTTACTTAGCAGTTGCAGTATGGGAGTTGAACACCTACCCTTCATTTTTGCTATATGATTTTGTGATATTTTTCTTGTAATTTTCATTTTTCATAAGTCATTTTTACTATCTTTTTCTTTGTTTATACTTTTCTGTTTTGGYTTAAGAGTCTTCTTACTAGTCTAACCTTTCTATACTGTTATCCAGAACATGAGAACTATCCAAAAATGTCTTAGAATTTTTTATGCAGCCAGTGTTGCACTTATGGATTTTCTGTTTATGCTGTTGGTCAAGAAGAATTTCTAATAGRATCCTTTAAATATTTTCTTGCACATCCCTCTGAGTTACCTGAAATATTGTTTTGTAATCTGTGTGGTCATAAATGCCAACAGGCACTATTATCACTGGAGATTTGCCTGTCAGCTCCAGAAACATAACATTCCTCTCCTCCTACCTCATGTCCTTGTTCAAGGAAAGCCATTCATAACCCTGCTGGTTTCTTTTCTACTGCAGAATCGAAGATTAATCTCAGTTCATTGTAAAGCATGCTCAGCTCTCCACTTGGGATGCTCAGCAGCCCTCAGCTGTGCGTTCTATGCTGTGCACTCCAATCCGCCACATCAGCCTTCTGGATTATTTTCTGCTCAGCCTAAAACAAAACCAAGAAGGCAACTTTCCCTGCTGCATCTCTTTGTTGCCTTCGAAACCCCTGTTAGTGTATTCCCTGTGGGCTAATTTTATATYCTTTGGTTGATTCCCTACATGAGCACTTTGATCATATTTAATAATTCCGGAGAAAGCAAAAGAGGTGGAAATTTGAGTTATTTCTGAACAATCATGTTCATTTTAAATAAAAGTCTTTTGCTGAAAGTAATTAGTTATTCTTTCA
Organism: Eudromia elegans; assembly: GCA_003342815.1. Classification (NCBI taxonomy): domain Eukaryota; kingdom Metazoa; phylum Chordata; class Aves; order Tinamiformes; family Tinamidae; genus Eudromia; species Eudromia elegans. Next base: position 1,604,221 of record PTEX01000070.1, on the reverse strand, counting down.
GCTTGTGAATAATTAGTAGTATCTGAAAATGGTTTCCAATGATCCATTTCTAAATAAAACAGTGGCATTTCTCCTCTCAATTTTAGTTCAGTTCACAGAATCTATCTTCACCTCCCACAAACCATCCAACCTCATAGATGGTCACAGTTGGCAGGCTGCAAATACCCCCCACCCCATGGGTTTACCAGCACTGAGAGTAACCTATTTCACTGCTTGGTAGATCACCAGGAAACATTTTAACCTTAGCAATTATTTTTCTCAAAGTCAATGACATCATGAAAGGAGCCAAAAACTTGTTTCTTTAGACAACTGTAAGCAGGGTTTACGCTTGACCTTGATATTTATAGTGTCCCTATCATCAACAGGCTTGAAGTTAGAGGTTATATGGGACTCCAAAGCCAGTCCTGCTGAAAGTCTGGAAATGCTCCAAATATATATAAYGCATGATTTCATTGTGAGTGTCTAATAGTTTTTCCTGAAAGCAAATCTCATATATTTGGCAGTTACCTTTGTATTAGAGAGATATCAAAGACTGTAAATCCCTGAAAAAAAMTATTATTATACAATCAAACTTTGAAACTCATGTGCATGTCCACCATAAATACAGTAATATGCTGTTRAGGTCAGAAAAAAAGTAATAGATTTGGGACCAAGTGGTATTTTGGTACAAGCTGTGCAGCAGAAACTCGAGACCCTGTTTTAAAGGAAAGATTGGTTAGAAAATATATCAATATGATATATGCCAGTGCACATATGCACCTCAGTTAAATAATCAGACTGTTCATCAATGAATGGAAAAATAAGTAAWTTTTTTATTTCAAAACCAAATTGGGAAACAGTCATTCCACATAAACTGTGTCTTTCTGCCTGACACAAGGTGCCAGTAGAACAGCAACAATGATAACAAATTTTGGATGTCTTGCTTGGATGTCAGGGTGTCTAGTTTCTTCATTAGTCAGAAACAACTGACGGAAGATAAGATGGCTTTATGTTAGTCAGATAATGGTTATATAGGATTTGTAGTACTAGAATATAACACAAGATCTATAGATAAGAATATATGTATATATATATTTTTAAGCAGAAGTAGTTGACCATATTTGAGAAGGAGAAGAATCAAATCAAGAATAGATGCCAGGGGAAGATTCTAGAACACAGGAAAATTGAAAACTTATCTTATGATAGGAGCTTAAAGACAAGGACTGAGAGAGAACACCATTGCACTCCCAGCACAGCAGTGACGGAAACAGCATTTAGGGACAAGTGTAATGGAAATTAAAGAACAACATTGACACAAAACTTACAGTTACAAGCTGAAAATGAATACACAGAAGCTCAGCATCAAGCAAAGATTTATAACCATTAATTTTATATTGATGTKGAATAGAATTTCAATTTGATTATCAGAGGAAGGAAGGAGATGAAGTCAGGCTATACAGAAAAAGGCAGTGCCAGGTGCAGCCATCTTGGGTAGCAGATATTAAATAAAAGATCAAGGAGTTTCCTAGGTCTGTATGTGTAATTCCTCTGTGCAGCAGGCCTAGAATAAAGGAAAGACTTGCCGGTAAATTTACTTGCAAAGGAATCAGATAAAATTTGGAAATGATACCAAGCAGCTTATTCATTTCTTGCTGAGAGTGCCTATTTCCTCAATTTTTTCTGTCCATGTTGCAGTTTCATAGATTAAATCCATTCTGTATATTTCTGTGAATCTGATTAAAAAGGAACCAACTATCAAATAATTAGTTAAGCGAGCTTATTTCTAAGTTAATGAAAGATGAACAGWGATCAAATAGGGACCACTATTGATGGTAGGAAACAGAACCAYGTTAGTTTTACTTGGTATTTGCTCTCATCAGGCCATTTCTCATTTCCCCTGTCAGAGCCTATTTGGTAGCATTAGAACTAATCTGGTAAATCTGTTCATTTTAAATAGCAAGCAATCATTTAGCTTTAGCCTACTATAGATTATCATAATTAATTTATGCCCACTTTTTCAGTGAAAAAAAAAATGGCACAAATCAACCATTCTTCTACCACCAAATCTTTACAAAATTCTATCAGGAAYAATCTTTATTGAGAAAACGTATCTGTATCTTTGCAATGGATATCAAACTGATAATCTGAAAATAGTCCTTTATATGCATAAACACATTTTCCTTTCAGCATTACCTTCAGTGTTTCTTAATTGTTCCAGATTTTTATCAAGACCTTTCTGAGGCTCCATAGGGAGTGGATAAAACAAACCTACAGTAGCAGGAAAAATAATGGGCACAGATACTCAAACCTACTATTTWAAAAAAACCACTTTGTATGAGAAAGAACATCTAAGTCTCAACTGACTGTCTGACTGTCCTCCTTACTAGTAGCTCATCTTTTTCACACAAGAAATTTGTAACTTTGTGAGCTGGCAAAAATGTGTGTATTTGATAGAACTGATGCCATTGCTGATAGTTGGTATGATTCATTTATTATAGTTCAATAAGCAAGTAATCCCTGAAATTAACTGCAGAGGGGGAAGAGAACCACATAGAACTCCTTGTTTTAATGATGGRRAAAAAAAAAAAAAAGTATTTTTCCAAAGTCAGACATTTCAAGGTCAAATGAGTATCTTTTTTTTTTAAGCTGAACTGGAGATGATGATGAAAGAAGCAACATAACTAGAGTCCTGTCTTCACATTGTGAAACAAAGCAGCAGCCTTCCATCGCAGTTGAACCTGTTYTTTTACAGATGATGGGTGAGTTTATTCACTAAACTATTGTTGTTCATACTTCCAGAAATGTGAAATTATAAATGCAGACAAGAAGGTCCCTTAATGCTCAGAAAAGAGTCTTTCTAAGCTCTGTATCAGGGATGCTGAAATAAATACAAASCTTTTCTCTCTCAGAATCTCCTGGGGCATATTAATCCTTCACTTGCAAGTTTCTCAGGTGAAAAGTAGTTTGAATAGTTTGATTTTCTTTAATGGTCTCTGAAATGCTCTTAGTGGTGTATACATAGCAGATAAAGGCAGATTCAAGATACCAGAAAGCTTACATGATGTCTCTTTCATTTGCAATGTACTTRGCTATTGCTCAGAAAAGTTGTGTCTGGGACTGAGGAACTTGCACTAACAAGCCCATTAGTCATGGCTGGCAACAAGACCCCTGTGAAACAAGAAACTAGCTCATTTAGGAGTGGGCCAGACAATTAGATGTATATACATGATGACTGCTATGGGATACATAAACTAGGGTGTTTTAGAGAATTGGCAGCTCTAGCGCTGGCTAAAGTTACCTCCATGTCAAGAGCTCAGTAGAACCATCTAATGAACTGTTTGTGAGTGCTTTGAATGGCTTTCCTTTAGAGAGACACCTTCTGAGCTACAGTACAGCAGTCTGCGAATCAAAGATGTCACAGGCTTACTAAACCTTTCCATGGCTCTTGGCTCTTTATATGTGCCATATATCGTATGTATTATTATAAAAGTCAGCTGTGCAGGATGGTGAGGAGGAAGCAGTGGGCTGCTGCCCTCTGCTCAGATGCATATAGGGCATTTCCTTTTGCCACTCTAGGAGACAGAGGACTGGGCTAGATAGGCCATGGGTTTGACGCAGCAAGGCATTTCTTATGTTCTTATGCTAGTTTGATCCTACAAATCCTTACTTATAAAAGCAATCTTCTCTCATGTAAGTAGCTTTGGGCACTCATGCAATATATGATTCTTTATCTGAGCATCAGACCCAMATTTTTTTACAAGACAAAATGGGTCACCATCATTTTTCTGTAAGTCTGTTTCACTTAATGGAGCCACACCAAAGGTGAATCTGGTTTAAGTGGGAAGCCTGTTTTTCTAAGCCAAATACATTCACAGCCATTTTTCAAGTTTATCCACCTGAGGAAAAAAAACCAAACAAACAAACAAAAAAAACCAACCTGCAATTGGCTCCATGCGGGTTTAGGCATAAGTGTGAGAARAGAGTAGGCCAAATATTCACTACCTGTATGGAGGTCACTTGGGACTCCCAAATATTCTCTAGATATATATATGTACATATAACAACAACAACAAAAAAGCCAAACATGTTGTGGATCCCACTGAAATAGATGCTTAACATGTGGGTTTTAAAAATAATACATTATCATGATAGCAGGACTTCTCCTGCCATAAAGAAAAAAAGAATATTTATTATCATTGTGCAGAACACCAAATGATGATAAAGGGATTGATAAAAGGATGCAAGAAAAATGAGTTTACATCTTAATCTACTTACAAACTTCAAGTAGTTTACAGAAAGCAAGTGGAAAGCAGTACGAAGTGGATAGCAGTAAAAATGAAATTAAAATTAAATACTGCGGAAAAGACTTTGTTAATGATTTACAGTGTATGACCTACAATTCCTTCCTATAAAGGAAGTGTTTTTTTAAGTACATTTTGTATTTAAACTAATGTGTGGTTGTATAAATCTCTCAATTTTCGGGGAGGAGATATATATATATATATATCTGTAGATCAAGCAGTTAACCTGTTTACCAAGGACTGAAGAACTCTTATCAATAAGGAAGTAATGTAGAAGCAGAAACCTGACCTGGTATAAGCTCAAACTAGCTCACAGCCTGCAACTCTTAAAAGTTCTGTTTGTTTGATTTGTTTTTTAATAGAAATGATATCTGATGTCCCCTTCAACAAAGGTGTCTGGGACAAGATACTCTGGATGATATACTGTGGTCAGGAACTTAAGGAGCTTAGTATGATCAAAATGCCTGTCAGGCTGTTTCATAAGATTTCAGATTCCTCTGAATCTGTATGTGCCTTTGTGTGGCTTTAGCACAACAAGCATCTGCCCCAAATTACCTGACATTACAAAAACCTGAAATCAGGACATGTAAATAACTTTATGCTGTTGGGTAGCATTCCAGCTGAACCACAGAAGATCATCATCACATGAGGACCTAGGCTTCCAGCTTTAGTTGGTATCAGGTGTCTGACTTCAAGAATTAATTACGTAATATGATTTGATGTACATCGGAAACATAATACTAAATCACAGATGCTATTTCAAAGAAAAAGACTACTGAGAATTCCTGGTGTCCGGCTAGCTTGGTCTGAGCTCTGCCTGTTCTAGCCTTCTGAATGAAATGTATATAGAATACAAATACATACGAAGCTCACATAATTCAAACCCTGATCAAAAGATATGGGGGAAATGTGAACGTTAGACCAGTYAATCCAAGCTCCAGGGTTCGGACCGCAAGGTTGTATTAAGTTTACAAAAATACCGCACCCCCCCCACTCCCAGCTCTCTGGGTCTGCTGCACGAACCGGCTGCTCAGGAGCAATTGCTCAGGTACTGGTACTTCCACAGATACATTTCAACAACCTAAAATCCCCTGGGTGYCTGGAAAAGTAAACAGCATTTCAACAGACAGCCTCCCAGCAGCTAATGAACAGCAGCACATTGCTCCACATGTCATAAATCTCCATGAAGTTCATGAATTCTCTTTTGAGAGTGAATAAAAAGGCGGCTTTTCGTGCTGGTTGTTGTTGCATTACACAAAATGATTTAGATGTGGAAGCTACTATTAATAGCATTGAGTGAGCTACTAATTGGATGGTTATGTAATGACATTGTTATAAAACCTAGTTTGGGTTTCACACCTTCTGTTTTCTAAAAACTACATTAAAAACCCCAAACAAATTCATGGTTAGCAGTACCTAACATCAAAGACTAAATAATGATCGGTCTTTCACAATTCAAGTAGAATTAAGCAGGAAAAAAAAGCAATTCATTAATCTTAATTCTAGTAGAAATGAGCTGGAAGCAAAAACTCTAACCTTCTTTTAATACTGGCCCCCACAAGTATTGAGACAGAAGTCAAAACAGGACTGTTCTGTGACTTGTGAAATCTCAGAAAGTTTTCCTGTTGAAAAATGGACCTTAAATTAGATGTAGGACATATAGAAAGCACTTTACAGACAGCTACCACAACTACCAGAAAATTTCTCTAAGACACACAGTGATTAAAATCATGTACTTTTTTTATGACAATGCAGACACACTTGTATAATGTGATTTTTTTTAAAATAACTTCTAAAAAAGAGACAGAGGGAGAAATACAAATGGGGATGGCCTTTTGTTGCCTGCCCTATGGAAGGACAGAAAATTGGAATCCATTAGGGGAAAGGCTTTTAGCTGGAGCAGCTTTCTGCATTCCCCCTGTTCCTGGTTATTCTAAAAGCTGGAGCATCACTAATACAACATGCAGCATGAAGAACTTCACCTGCCGTCCCATAGCCATAAGGACATTTTCCTCTTGATACATCAAATGCAGCAGAATGCAGAGCCTATACCAGGAAGAAAGACTCTCCCAAAGGTCTGTAGTTAAATATATTTAATATTATATAACGAGGTAAAAAATCTTGATAAGCACTGTGCCGCTCTAATGCCCATTGGTTTAATTTTTGACCATGGAATTAGCTGTTACCACTGTGCCAGCAGTGGTTGTTTGATCAGTGTTATCTATAACCTTTTGCTGCTGCGGTATATCAAGGCTGTCMGTTGAGAACTGCCTCCTTAATGAGTCAGCCTGGGATTCTTGCACAAGCAAAGAAATGCACACTTYACATGTCTGTCTGTAAACACCCGTCCTCATGCTTTAGTTAGGAAAAGCATTAGGTCGCTTCTAATTGAGTCCTCCCTTGGACATCCATGGGGACCATAGGAAGAGTGTGAGAGGAAAGCCAGGTCTGTGACAGCATCATGACGTGCATGTAAGGGAATTCATTCCCCAAAGCACACGGTGGGCAGAGTAGAGGGCATCATTCTGCAGAAGGCCTAACATATCCTATATAGATATAGTTAGATGAGCATGCACCACCACATGGATTTCCTTTGTCATGTACAGAAGTTTTACAACTGGTAGGGTATTTGCTGTTGTGCTTTTATTGCACTTTATCTGCCAACAGATACTATATTCAGCCTTGCTGACTCCATGTTATTGTCAGTTCCACACAATTTTGCAGTGTCCATATGATGATAAAAATCCTCTTGTATCCAGCACAATGTATTAGGAAGGTCTTACATCAATACAGGAAACCTCTACTTCAATCCATCATTGTTAAAGCAGCTAGAGGAAGTAGTTGTAGGGCTTACAAAGATTCTGTTTGATGCATGATGTCCAACCATCATTGCAATTATAGCAAGCCTGCCTCAAAACCTGGCATAACTTAGGAATCAGCAAATGTTGAATGGAGCAAGCCACTATATAAACCAAACAGGAATTTGGGTGGTCCAGATGTCTTCCACATGGATCCCATTAATTATCAGCCTTTAGAAAGTCTTACACATTATGTAAGTGTATGTCCAGCCTACTGACTCCACTTGAATATTTTGGGACTACAGCACGGCAAATWATACCAGATTCTTGCTCCAGAATAAAGTATGGGCATGCTCTCCCACTCGCATGTATCAGACAAAATGAGTTTTATTTTAAATTTCTCCTTTCATTGGTTGTATAGTTTTTCTGCATCATTACTGCTGTTTCGTAGTTTCACTTGTGTGAGAGGGAAAGGATATGCAACAGAGTAGGACTGCTATTTTGCATTTCTGTTGTAGCACCAAAGGGTTCAAATAGGATACAGACCTACTTTTTCACACACATCAATGTAGGACAGTTCCTTCAGACTATTTCTTCAGATGTATGAGTTTGTTCACATGAACTAGTAACTCATGACATCCATCTATGCTGCAAGCTCTTCATGTATGTGTATTATAATCAACACTGTTTTAAATATTTTTAATTATCACCTGAACATTAAAAGGTTGTTATTTTAAATACTTTTAAAATGCCTGAAAGTATCTTTAAATAACGGATCTTTTTCTTGTCTGAAGTGACAATATTTTTTTCTTCTTTAATAGTGTTTTTTTCCACTATTTGCATTGCCTGCCTTTCTCCAAGATTAAAGCCACCTGCTTTACCATGATGGTATTTCTTAGAAGACGTTAATGCTGACAGTATATCTAGCTATAACTGATATATGCTGCTGGTCACAGCTTTTCCCAATGCATGACAGCCCAGACTTTCTCACTGGTGAGTACATACAATTCCTCCACAGTATTAATGTCTGGCACTGTTTCCTCCTGAGTTGATATACTTCATTTTATGTAATTGCTGACATTTTATGATGATGGCCAAAGTTCATAAGAAAGAGCATAAATGAGAACTGTGACCTCTGGGCCAGCATTTTCAATAATTTTGCAGTCAGACTACACATTTGCATGGGGAAATATCTGTTAGTGATTTTGATATTTTGTGAGCCCAACCTACAGAGTATTTTTTAAAAATATATGTTCCTAGCCCTTCTGGTATTGTCATTTAAAGGAAGGAACACAGTGAGGTCGTGACTGCAGAGTGACTAAGGCTGGCACAGAAAAGCCTCCCAGAGTGATTAAGCTATTTAGGTGCTCTTTATCCATTTGTGGTATTTGGAGAGAAAAATCATAGAGAAAAAAGCATGAGCTGAAAGAAAGATGTTTTTCCAATGAAGAATCTGAGAAACTACTTCTCTGCAGGGTATCATTCAGGAAATGCCACTTACTGACTTCCTTTAGGCTTTGCTAGGTCATTATTTTAATAAATGGAAAGACTTCCCTGCAATTCTGGGTTAGAAAGATTTGCTAGATAAAAGTCAGCATGGGGAAGCAGTTTTCCCACAGCCTGCGTCAACCTAAGGACTGCAGCTTGACTATAAACATACTGCATTTCCAATGAGTTATATACTCTGAGATTGGGTTATTCCTCTCAGAGTTGCTGCCAAATGAATTTGAAAAGCAAACTGCCTAGGAAAAATTCCTGATGATTCTTAATGACAAAGAAACAAAAACTGTGGCTACCACTGCACTCCTTGGTACTGTTCTATGACAATGACCAGTACTATGAGGTGTGGTAAAATGCAGTTGGGAAAAAAATAATAAACAATTGGAATGACAGTTGATTCTGGTGTACTAATTCTGGTATTCACTGTGATAAATCTATATTTTCAGATAGAGTAAGACATAACAGTATGTATAAAGTTTAAGTGAAAATTTTCTATATGTCTAATCATTACCTGGGGTATGAATCACTCTATGTTTCTTAATAATTACTAGAAAAAATATTTATTTGAGCCAGAGCTTAGATACCATTAAGGAGATTAATTTAATTCAGCAGGTTCTTATGCCCTATATAGGCCATCAATTTTGCTTGAAATAAAATTGATAGTAGCACATCCATCATATTTCCAAATTCCAAGAGAAAAGCTAGTGCTCCAAGTGTGAAAAGTTCCTTCTGGATTATATGATTTATTTGGGGCTAATATATTGAAAGAAACAGTGCTGTAAAGCTGATAAAGACTCAGGCTGAGTTAAAGATTCTTCCTGCAATGAAATGTAGTCTTTTCAAAAGCTATTTGCAGTATTTTGTTTGTTGGAATCTTGGAAACGAGGGAGACAACCCTGCCCACTCAGCTAGATAGAGATCCTGAGCATTTCATATTGCAAGCTGCATGTACGTGCCACCCCCAAAGTAACATTATTATTTGCTGTTTCCAAACAAGCATCCAATAAAACTGCCTATCAATTCCAATTTTGATGGAGGCTTGTGTATGACATTGCCATCTGTCTAACGGGAGCAATGCTAAGGTCACCTTTTGTTTTATTCCATTCAGTGAAGGGCCATTACATAAGAACTGCTTCAGTCACTGTCAGCACGGACTATATTTGGATTATTGTAACTGAAAGGCCTGTATTCCTTTCTATAAATTAGGCATGCTTATTCTGAATAATAATGATGAGCAGAATAAATATTGAAATTGCTGATTTTGCCCCTTGCCCAAAAATACTCTTATTTGGTCAAATGTTCCACTGTGAAATGTCTCTCTGTGATCTGAGTGGGGGAATTCTGAAGCCTGGGTTGGTGAAAACATGTGCTCTTAAGTGACCCAAATGTAAGCAGTAAGCAAATGCTTATTAAATTTGACACATATCTGGAGAGAATGCAGTCAGTAAAGGCTCAGTTAAAGAACTGATGGGATTATCTTTAATTTGCTCAATAAATAGAGAACCGTAAAAATCATTATGGTAGCTTTTAATACCACATGAAGAGAGAAAACAAATATCACGTTATGTATAAGGGGTTGTAGTGGTCACGTTCGCAGCTGTGCCTTTATCAAGGATCTGCCATGCAACAATAGATGTTCTGTGGAGCCTGCGATAGCCCAGGAAAGGAAAYGTTGCGAAATGTTGGCACTCTTGCAAATGATCAAAACAAAAACAAAGAAAAGGGGGTTTCTTATATTACTGATTTGCATTTTGCAAATTAATTTTATTTGAAAAGGAAATTTTCCTTACTCAAATAGTTCCATTCCAGTGAACTCATTTAGACAGTTTGCCCTTAATTCAAAGAATCATTTTTACTTGATGGATTTTGGTCAGTGAATAAGAATATATTTGTTGCTTTTGATATTCCAAAGCAGGCTGAGTGCAGTATATCAGATGTTAGAAATGGCATTCTGATAAGGATAAATTAACCTGAAGACTGGTTGATTGGAAGTTGTACTTGTCATTATTTTTACATCCTTTCACTATTCTCTTACTATTGGTACTCCATGCTGTCCAGATCACTAAAGCAGTTCTGTGTTTCTTCTCCACTTACATTTAAGGGCTCTGCAAGTCTTATACCTCCTTCTTCCTCAAAAGTCAACCTTCTTTCCACTCTCCACTGTTTCAATACTAGCCTATGCACTGGCAGTTTCAAGAGCCTGTCCATTTCTGACTGAATCTATCCTTCTCTCAGTCTGTCCAAAATGTTGCTATCAAAATATTTTCCTTTTCTCTGCACTTCAGGAATGCTCCCTTCCTTCTAAAAGCTCCGTGTTGACTTATTCCCACATAAAACTCCAAAACTCTTTTCAAAACTCAATAGTTTAACTCTTGAAATCAGCACTAAAGTTGTTTTTCCATGTAAWATCTTCATTTTAATTACTTTTTAATATGTATCTGTTACTCTAACTATAATGCATTTGTGTCTGAGTAGGGGTGTCTCTGTGAGGGTATGTATACTCAAATATATATCTATTGACAGCATTTGGGAAACGAGCTCCTGGATCTTGTGTGTATCAAAAATATACAAGTCTAGCAAATATATACACAGTCTAGTAAGGCTTCACATAACTCTGGGTGCTTCTGTGGCTTTAGTGCCTGGAAAAAAAAAATAGTGCATAAAAACCTTTTCTGCCTTGCTCCTGCAMAATGACTTTCAAGGTTCAGCAATAATTTTGACAGATTGCAAGCTAGCCTGGCTGATTAAGAATATTTAGAGATCAGCATGTCCAAGCTGTTATCTTTACCATGTTCATCAGGTGATTCACTGAAAACTGGGTAAAGAATCCCACTAACTTGAGCAGGTAGTGGGATACATCCTGTTCAACTGGGAAGGGAAGAGTGATTTGACTGTAGCTTAATGTAGCTGAAGGATGAAACAAGTAATAATTCAACTGCTAAATGGTTCAATTCTGAGAAACATAAGAATGCCCTTCCCTTATTAAAGATACACTCTAGTTATGCAGTAATACTCCTGAATTGAACAGTTTACAATAACTTTGACAGGAGCATTCTGTACTCCTCCTGTAAATCACGGGTCTTTTCTTTGCTACATCTGAAGATTCAAAGTCTGCTGGCTTAGAGCAGTGGTGTTTACCGACTTGGTCACTGGATCTGAATTCCTGAATTTGGGGTGCTCATGATTTCGTTTCAGTTGTTAACTGCATAAAATAACGTTTGCTAGTGATTTGTTATATAAAAAAAATCAAAATTAAACGGAGTTAAAAAGAAATCACCCTCTTTAAAAGCATTATTTTAAATGAACTTGATTAAAAATATCTTCAAATCAAAAAGATAAACAAAACTGAGAAGAGAACTTGTATCTTGTAAGATCATTACCGTTTCTTCTTCAGTGCAAACAAAATATTTTCTTTTAACATGACWGTATTTTTGCTCTCACCACCAAAAAAAAGAAGAAAATTACCTGTTTCTCCTTGTGGAGAGGTAGAGGCTAAAGGGCCAGCAATGTCCCRCAGTCTGTCAGAAATATCAGTCTCTCTGGCTTTTTTAGGCCAGAGAGAAACCTTGGCCTCCTGCATACCAAGAGCGTGACAGAATCACTGAGCTATCAAATCGGTTATTCTGCCAACATCTTTCTGCTTCACTGAAGAGTAAATGAATCCTGTGTAAGAGTGCTCCAGCAGGAGAATAAGGGAGAGCACACGTACTGCCACAGTCAGGTAGTAGGGTGCTTGCCAGGAGTATAAATAATGGATAAATAATTAATTTTCTTCAGGAGAACTGTCAAGAATCTGCTTCTCTGAATGTTTATGGACACGTGGTGGAACAGCTCCAGAAAGAGATTGAGCAAGAGCTTCCCTGTGGAAAAAAAACATGCACTGGATCAGGTTGCTCCGCCGCTCTATCCCAGCTCCGTATGACTCACTGAGCAGCAGGGACATTCAGGACTGGTTCGGTGCTTCCGAAGCAAGCACCCAGGGCTCCTGACCAGACGGTGTCCAGAAGGGAGTTGCTCTAGCAGAAGACACTAGGACAACCCAATGTCCTACTGCTAATTGCTAATCTAGCTATCAGGCTGCCTTCATCACTGGGAAAGGATAGAGTGTATGTGACAGTGTGAGTCTCTGGCATACCAATTACGGGATATTACCAGAGTTTCTGCTCCTCTGAAAAAAAAAAATTATTTATAAAAGTGCAGCAACTCCAAGTGGAGTACAAGAAGGATACAACATACAGCACAAATAGTTCAGTGCTGACCTGAAATCTGTGGTCTCCAATTCAAGTTCTTGTTTACTGGATTTAAGACCAGTCTTATAAGGGAATAAGCAACCAAATGTCCAGGTTGCTGAATATTCTCTCAGGATCTCCTCTTCTAAATTTGTAATTCTGCAAAAAATATCTAAAATTACTGAGGGTCAATGATTTCAAAGCAATTTCCTCCGTGATTGCTTATTATGTGACTAATACAGAATGGTCTAGTTTTGAATTTCAGCCAAAATCCCACAACAAAACACTTAGGGGAAAAAAAATACCAAAACCAAACTGCTCTTTCTTTCCACAGGGAAACCTGCCTGTCAGGCAGATGAGATGATCTTGTCCACAGACGAGAAGGTGAGAAGGCAGATGTGCTCTTCCTTCAGTCTTGGCAGAAATACTTCTTAATAGGCAATGGAATGCCAAACAATTACAATAAATTGCATACCAGTATATCTTTACATAGATACATATGTGCTTTTACAGGTGGTTAATATATCTAGGATAATGTTTATATAATGAATTATCACTGTAAGTATTGACAGGGATTTATTTTAACATTTTCACATTCAGTATTCYATTATATAAAAATCTAAAAGTTCAGTTTACTACAATATACTGTTCATGGTTTCCCAACCATGGGGTTGTCAAAAAAACATCTCCCTGCCCAGGAATATTCCCCCTCCCTAGTCCATGCTCCTGCCTGTGCATTTCCTGGCCTTCTCCTACTCCAGCACAGATGCTTGTTTGATCCCATTGTAAGCTACTTTATATGGCACAACTGGGAGAAAAACTCTATGTATAGGGTTAGTTTTCTGGCAGGTTAGTTCCTCAAGCTGCCTCACCCTGTGGGAAGACAAGCATTACTGTGGGAAGGCTGTGGGAATTTGCAGCGGGAGATGAAAAGGTGAAGAACATTACCCTTGGTGGGAGCTCCTTTGGTTGACTTGGCTCTTTTGGATCCCATTATAAATCAAGAAGATATGCACATCTAATCGATCAAACTACTTTTTTTTTTTTTTTTCACCTTTAATTCAATAACATACCTACAACTGCCTTTGCGTTTCAGATCAGTTGCCCCAACACAGGAAATGGTTTGCCACAGGAASACATGAGGTCCTTAGGAAGAACCAAGTACTTCAGTCCAAGACTATCTCTTGTCATAAAAACAGGTATTTACCTAATATCAAGATAATGCTCTATTTCCTTTTTTTTTTCCAGATTTTTTTCTGTCTAGACCTTTGTTGTAAATGGTCACTGAATATTTTCATGACCTTATTTGCAATATTCCTAGCAGCACTCACAATGTAAAATCTACACAAATGACCTTTTATAAGCTCTCTGATTCCTTCAAAACACAATGAAATTGAAAATCTGTGTTTGCAAGTATCAGGATTAAAAYGAAAACCTCACTTTGACTGCCTAAAAATAAAGCTGTATAAAGCAAAGACCCTGCTGAATAGCACACTCTTAAAATAAATACCATTTCCTTTGCCACAATAAATCTTGTTTCASATTCTATACTTAAAAGCCTAATTCATTCCACTGAGCTGTAACATTTTGTTAAATTGCAGAAACTATAGAGGAACCAGCTATTCACTGTCTTCTATATTTGAACTGTTTACAGTTTTGTGACAGAAATTTTCAGGAGGAGAAAAGCTTCCATGTTCTGGGATTTTTTTCAGGTTCACTACTGAGATTTGCCTTTCTGCATCCAATAGATCAACCACAAATTAACAATTCCTGTGGCCTCACRTTTCAATAGAAATGTGAACCTTTAACCAGCTTTTAGAATTTAACTCTGTGGGTYGGTTTCTTGGCTGCCATTCTGGCTGCCTTGGTCTACTCTGAAATGGTTTGGAGAATTTAGGGGGTACTTAAATGGCAGCTATGAATTAGGTTCTGTTTCAGCTCAGCAGCCAGCTACATTTAGAGAAGATTGTTCTAAAAAGAAAAGATCTCCCAACTGAAATGTGTCCAAGCTATTCATCACTTCTCTTTTATCTCTTTTAATGGAAATTCTCCAAACCCTATGAGACCAATCTTATAAACAATTTTTTTCCTTAATTTCCATAGTAAAATTTGTACTTTCTCTTAGAWATTCTATCTGTACTATTTCTCTCAGAATTCTTTGGTTCTGCCTTGGATTTTTTCTTCCAGATTGGGAAAATAAGAAGAAAACAGAAAAGTTGTGTATTTCTGACTTTAATAATTTCTTTTGAACACTTTTTGAATTAAATAAGTGATACTATATGGACAGTAACAATAAATCCTTTTCTCAGATGCTTTTTCTCAGAATATACTGTTATGAAAAAAAAGAAATATAACATGAGAATTTTTAATTTTCGAGTGTCTATATTTAGATAAGGAATCTGGCAGACATGCTCCTATAAATACTCACAATCATCAGACCATGCTGGGGTTTCAGTACTGCTGATTGTGCTATTTATGCAGATATATACAAAATTATGCATGACTTGCATGTTACATTCTTGTTAGAAGAAGCTGAGAAATATGCTACCATACTGTGTGCTGCCCTTTTTGTTTTTTCCTCAAGTGCATTTTCTCTTCACCCATCTGAGACTAGTTTCATTCTTCCCGCCGTGTAGATTTGCGGGTGCAAATTGAATTGTCCTCTCAGTTTTTGTACTTGCATCGCTGGATGCGGCGTTGCCCTGGAGAGGAACTTGCACAGTAAATGTTCAGTACCTGGTCACAGGTTTCTGAGACTTTCCTCACAGCGGTGTTCATGCCACAGAGCTCTGGGTCTTGATCTTCTTGACTTTGAGGCTTTAAACTAAGGGAAACCTTTGTGGATTTTTTCTGCGTGCCTATTTTCCTTCACACAGCAAAATAAGCATTTAGATGCTTAGCTTTTAGACTGCCGCCTCAGACTCAAGCTGCATACTTCATTTTGTGGGGAGGCTCTAGCTGTAATGCAAACTGACATATTCAGTGCTTTAAATGTTGAAAGGCCTGTGAAGATGTTAACTCATTATTTTCCTGCCACCTCTGCCAAGCCATCAGAAACGGATGAAAGCAAAATGAGACGGCTTGCCCAAAGCCACGCAAATAACCGCCAGCAAAGGCTACGCCACAAATATAAGTTAAGTTAAAAAGGCAGGAGTGTCTCATATATAAAAGCAACTACCTTTGAAATGTCTTGTTAAAGCTGTAAACATCCTAAGTAGGCACATACAGAGTTTTGGTTTTGAAAATTCTTATAGTTCTTACAACTACATTTCTTCACCTGCCTATGTTTAAGTTTTAAACAATATAAATTTTAAAAAGTTTCAATATTTAGCACATTATTGGTGATAAATTGGTAATTATTGCTTTACAAAACGCCACGGACACAACACACACAAGCACGCACTGACGTTTCTCCCCCCCGGGGGAAGTCTCCGCGTGCACACGCTCCCTCTCCGCACCGTTCCGGCGCAGTCCAGCGCGGCCCTTCCACGCACCGCCACACGCCCGCGCGGCCCGGGCGCTTCGCAGCGCCGCACGTGCTCCCSGCCGGCCGCCCCGCGCGCCGCCGTTGTGACGCCACGGGCCGGAGCGCGCGCGGCGGGGGCGGGGCGCCCCGCGGCTCCTGCAGCCGCCGCGGCGCGCGCACGAGCAGCAGCAACGGCCGCCGCCGCCCCCGCGGGGCGGTTGGTGACGTCAGGCGGTCGCCGAGGAACGGGGCGCAGGTGCATCCGTTTCCTCGGGGCGAGCGCGCGGAGGGAGCCCCGGCCGCGGCGCCCCCGCTGGGGCGGCGGCAGCAGCGCAGCGCGAGGGACTGGAGCGGAGCGGGGCGGGGCGGGGCGGCGGCGCGGCTGGGCGCTAGGGGGAGGCACGGCACCGGCGCGAGGCCGCAGCGGGGAGGGGGCCGGGGCGGGGGCTACCCCAGGCTGGCGGCGCCGCGCCCCCCGCCCCGCTTTTGCTTTCCCTTTCGGCGCCGCCTCTGCCTGGGGGCGGCGCGGGTTGAATATATTTTTTCCTYTTCTCTCCCTCCTTCTTCTTTTTTTTTCTTTTTTTCCTCCTCTCCCTCCAAGGGTGGGGGCAAGGGGAGGGGAGAGGAAAGACCTGAGCGAGAGGACGAGCCAGCTGGCGGAGAGGAGGGCGCGGAGGCAGCCCCGTCACGGGAGGCGGCGGCGGGCGGTGCGTGCGGCGGCGGGGAGGAGGAGGAGAAGCGGCGCGGAGCCTCGCCTCGCCTTGCCTCGGCCGGCGCGGAGACCCTCGGCCGCCACCGCCTCGCCACCCCCGGCCGCCGGAGGCACCGGCGGCCGCCCGCCCTCATGATGGCCTCAACCGCCACCTGCACGCGCTTCACCGACGAGTACCAGCTCTTCGAGGAGCTCGGGAAGTAAGCACGGCGGCKGCGGCGGTCAGGGCTCGCTTCGTGCGGCAGCCGGGGCGCGGCAGGGGCTGCGGCGCCCCAAGGGCGGAGGGCGGCGTGTGTAGGCTGAACCCCGCGCCCCGCTCTAAATGGCCGCGGCGCCCGGGGCGGCGGGAAGCTGCCCCCCTACCGCGGGAGCCGCATCGTTACGGGCGTTATTACTCGTATGATTGTCTTGGGTACCGGCGGTTTTAGCACTAGCAGAGCGGGGACTGCTGCTGGGCGGCGGTTCGGCCGGCGAGGGGCCGTTGGGCGTGCGGGGCGGCCGTTAACGTCCGCGGGGCGCGGGGCGGCGCCCCCCGTCGGCGGGGCGCGGCGGGGGCCGCGGCGGGCGCCCGGCCCCGAGCGCCATGTTGTGCGCGGCGCGGGGGCGCCGGTGTGCCCGTGCTCGGGCGCTCGCCCCGCGCCGCTGCTCGGGCGAGCTCAGCGTCAGCCCCGTTCAGCGCCCTCCAGAAGCGCCGCGCTGCCGTCTGCCACCGTCCCAGCGCTCGCGGGCGTTACCTAACGCGCGTGCGGTACGAACTGCCCTGAGCGCTTAGCGCTGACGCTCCGTCCCGTTGTTGGTTTTCAGGGGGGCATTCTCGGTCGTGAGAAGATGTATGAAAATTACGACGGGACAAGAGTATGCTGCCAAAATTATCAACACCAAAAAGCTTTCGGCTAGGGGTGGGTATATTCTCACTGTGTGTTTATGAAACCGCCTTTCACCCTTTTTTTCCACTCTTGGAGTATGCAATAGAAACAAACAAAAAAAGTTTAAATATTTTAGTTTTCATTATATGTGTTTTCTCACTTTTTCAAATGGTGTTCAGACGGTGGTCTTTCTCTTAGTAATTAAYTGTTTTATGGATTGACTGTATACAGGTCTGAGGTTGTTCCTGTAAAGTGTTTAAAGATGTACAAATTCTTATGGGGGCATTTCACATGCTGTTTTTATGTGGGAGATAAGGAAATAAGTTTTTGTTATGACTTTCATTTAAGACATTTATCTCAAAATTTAACAGAATTACAATTCTCCACTTCTAATAAATGTGAACGTTAGGACATATCTGACTGTGAATGATATGAGATAAAAATATCATTTACTGCCCTGAAGTATATTTTGGTTTTGTTGCTCTAGAAAGGAAATAATGGTTTTATGAAGTAACAATTTATGAACCAAGTCATTCTTATTGTCATGAATGACATTACTGTTACAATTGTAACACCTGCTATACTTCATGTTTATAGCTTGCGTTTGATGTGTATATTTCCTGTATATTTCTTGTACCATCCATTCAGTGGATGTATGTTCATGATACATTCAAAAAATTACGTGTGTACTATGGGTTGATGCTGTTGAAAACAGACATTAATGGTGATATGTCTATTCCTTGTTAAATCCAGGTCAAAATGCTTGCATTAGGATGTCAGGGATTATGGATTATTCTCTCTTAACATTATCTCTGTTTTGATATGAAGTTGTTGTCTTGTGATGAATGTGGAAATGAATAAGCAAATCATGTTAGTAGGTAAACCTCTCTTTATTGCCTAGTTTACTTAAGATGCAAACCAATCATTTCAAGTAAAGAGCAGTCTGAATTAATACATACATTTATGCACAAAATTTTACTAATAGTGCTCTGGCACATTCCACTAACATAGTGTGTGGATCTTTTAATATTGTGTTAATACTCTTTCTTTTCAGCTGATGAAAAGGATATGGTGCTTTACCTTCCACTGAGCCTTAGACTTCATATTTTTACTGAGAAATGTGTTTTTTAATGATTTACTTTTCAGCCCTTACTTCAGTTGAGAATGCTTATTCAGGATTTAGAGGAAAAAAGATTAAGAACATAATACTTGGGATTAAATATGTTGGCAATTAAAACAGAATTTCCTTTTTTCTTTTGTYGACACAATAGCATGGTCTATTAAGTAAGCATTCGTATTTCCTGTGATTTTTGTGGAGCATTAGCTAAGCATTAACAACACTAGCTTCTGAAACTTTATCATGGTTAATACATACAATCGACTTTGATACTATTTAAAAAAATAATTATTATTTCACTTCAATCACACCTAAACTGCTTTATGATGAGCTATCACATTTCATCCTATAATTTATAGATGTGTTGTTTGAAATAAAGGTCATRATGTAAATCTAAAGGATAGCTCATTGGGTGATCTGCATCTGAGAGACAATTATATGCAAGTTTTTAACGTGAAAACGTATTATGTACTTTTTTTGAAGTGCRAGATTGATTTTCACCCATGTTGCAAGATTGAAGAAGAACTAATCCCATACATAGCATAGGAACATCAAGATAGTTGCTTTATTTTCAATATCTTATTTAATGCAGCTTCAAAATTAGAAATGATTTAACAGGTTTCAGCGCAGTCATAAAAATATCTGTGTCTCTACTTTGCTTCTCTAGCCCATCCGTAAATATTCATGGTGGTTTATCTGAAGAACTGATATATGAAGAACTGATCTAGTGACAGGCCTATATTGTGAAAGGATGTTCTCTTCTGCTTTCTTTGTATTCTTACAAAGAAGTTTCAGACTGTGTGTGTGTGCACGTGCAGGCAGAGGCACAGGCTATGATTGCAGTTTAGAAGGAAAATGAAGCTGTGGCCCCTGATTTCACAAAAGTAACTTATTTGCTTTTAAAGTAATGATCAATAGTTTTTATCTGCTATGTTCATAGTTATAAAATTTTCCAAAAGGTAGAAAAGTTTATGATCTTTAATGTTTGACTTTGAAAATTTAAGTTCTGTACTTCTTAAATTTTAGTAAGAGAAATTATTTATAATACAAACACTTTTATGAATTATTTAATATAGCAAAAACATTGTCTTACTAGAATACTGTATATTGTCTTAAAATACTCTGAAACTTGATTTAAAAGTTCCTGTCTTTTTCTTCACTTTTACTAAATCAGCTTTAAGATTGAAACTGATATTAGAAACTGAAAGACTAGTTTGTATCAATAGACCATGTTCTAGACAATTCTGCCAGATGTGAGTATGCTCAGTTTGGGGGGTGGGTGTGTGTGTGTGTATATATATATATATATATATATATAAAAAACACGTACTTACACATATGTATGTGTATATAATATGCTCCTAAAACTAAGTGCAAGAGTGAACAAGCTTGCAAAACTAAGAATTAAGTAAAGAATGTTTATTTTCTGATTATAAGTTCTGCGTTGATGTATCTGATCAATTGTTGGTATTTTCTCGTGTATTCATTTATTAAGCTTTCTTTTGGTTATTTTTGCTTTTTATTTGTGTGAAGAGCAGTGTAGATAAAAATCAATTTTTAAGGTGACTTTACCTTACCTTGTCTTTACCAAATACAATTAACAGTAACAATTAACCTTTTTCTTTTTATGTTATCATACATCTTTTATTTTCTCTTTTGAGAGATCTTGGCATTGATCAATGTTTCTTTCATACAACTTTATCCTATTTTTTTATCAGATCTGGGCCTCCTTTTTTATAACCAGAAGAACGAAGGGAAAAAAAAAAGGCATTTCTCTCTAGTGATATTGAAAAGATCAGTAACTAATATGTTTTGATTAGATGTTCTTTTCACTGATAACTCTACTGGCATTAGTTCTGTAGTGGCCAAAAGCACTGTGCCTTTGGTAGCATTTGATGGCAGCTGTAAGAAGGGCATGATATTACAGTGAAGCTTYTTGTCTTGCAAATATTATCTCCTAMACCCTTCCTAGTTCTTTGACTGCTGCAGCAGAAATATGCACCGCTTTGTTTATAGGCATACGTATTAGAGTAATGTAAGAATCAGCTGGAGGTTACCATTTTGTCAGATGCACTCATGAGCTTTCAGGGACCACTTCTTCCATTAACATGAGTGAGCTTTGGAGCTTTACGCCTTGGAGGCTTGGCCAATTATTTAYCTTCCTTCTTAGTAGGAATCTTCATATTTGAAGAAGAAAGTGTTTCCTCTAAGCTTGAGTGCGTGCATGTGCAAGGCATAGCCGTAGTAGACTAGACCAGTAACACCTTCCTTCAGCTAGTTCTGATGGGCATAGTGGCTGGAAAAAAACCCACTGTTTAGAATGAGTATTTTAGTGTCAGAATTGAGTAATTTTACTGAGGCCAGACTTTCAATTTCTAGAACTCTCTGTGTAGAATGCTTCATGATCCCTGAAACGTTTTAAAATACATTAGGTAGGTGAATGAAATGTGAAGCATATAAATTAGTGTTTTTCAGCTTAATTTTTCATAACACAAAGGTAAACATTTTTGTTGTGTCACCAGACCAACAGTTCATTTAATCAAGTACCTTATCTCAAGTACACTGTAATAATGCATTCTGTACATACAGGKAAAGAAAATAATTCTTCCTAATCTGTCAAAGTTTCCAAATCTAGCTAGAATCTTAGTCCCTGAAGTGTGAGAAATCAGAAATTGTGTACATTTATCTGTGCATGTTTAGCATAGCTTATATGTTTTTGATAATTTCTGTCCTGAAGTACACACGCACCTATTCCCAAGTAGATAACACTAGGGCATTTAGTCRTAAGAGAAGCAAGTGTCAGCTTTGTGTAGAAACTAATTAAATCTGCAATTTTGGCCATTTCTGTTAAAAATATTTTACTCATTCCAGTCTGTTTTTCAGGTTAGGTATATGTTGAACAGGACATGTACTGAATGCATGTTTAAAGATCTGTGCTCTAAAATCATGATAAGGAAGGCTTAGCTGATAACATGAGGTTTGACCTTTCTGTGTTCTGTGCCTTTTTTTTTTCCCTGTCCCTTGGCTTAATCATGACATACTGTTAAGTTCAGCATAGGTGTTTCATTTTACATGGGTAAGTAAGGATTTTTAGTCGTGTGCCTTATTTTGAAGATTTGGAGCTTCATTAGCTTTTGTTTTTTAGTGAAAATCCTGAGAACCTTTAAATACTCCTGCAACTAAGGATAGAGCTTTGAATGCACTTATGATGAGCATCAGTCAGTTTTAACAACTTAAACCGTAAAAGAAATGAGTCTTCCTAATAACTTGTACATCAATCCATAGCAAATCTTACCTAATTTCTGTAGTGACAGTTCTTTCTCTCTTGGAGAGTCCCTTTGACTCTTGCTGCTTCTAGAGAAGGAGATCCTTTTTGTAAATTGTGTATTGAGAGGCCTAAGATAGTACATGCATCTCTAAATTGTAACATAATTTATCTCTGGTGAGATGAAAGCTTTTTTCTGGGATTAGTRATGGAAGATGCATAGGGGAATACCATGGCACATACCTAGCACATGTCTAGGAGATGTTTTTCTATCCCAATTCACAGAATTATTAAACATACCCAGCTGTGGATCAGTTGAATGTATTTAGCTCCCTTAGCCTGGAACCCTMCTGTCCTGTCCTTTCAAATATCCTCCCCTGAAATATTAACAACAAAGTAATTCTTTGAGATTTTTTTTGGTTCCTTCTTCCTTTCCTGATGCTTTCTGACAAAAGTTGCAAATTCTGGCTGTAAGGTGTGCTTCTGTTTCATGTGTTCATTTCTACAAACCAAAGACTTAATTGTGTCTGAATAGCTCCACTTTCAGAACTGCTGCTCATTCCAACTGCTGAGAGAGGAGAATTAGACATGGAAAATATTAGCTGAGCATCTTTACTCTCCATGCTGATTCTGAAATATGCATGTGTTTTGTTCTGTTTTTCCCCACCTAGTCTGAGAGACAGGAAATGATCTTCCTGAAATGTTTTGTTACTCATGTCCAATTCATACTTTCAGACAAGATCTCCAATATGCAAACCAAGAAACAAACACAAGAGTAAACACTCCACCTTTATTGTAGATTTGTTCTATCTGTTTGCACATAGTACTGTACATAGAAAACATTGGTTTATGTACGTTGTAGCCTGACCAGTGTAGCCACTGGTCAGCTGAGTTAAGTGATATCGTATCTCGCCTCATTGATTGCAAGTTAGAGGTATGCTTGTATTTTTCTCTTTTTTTTTTTTTTTTTTTTTTTTAGAAGCACCTCATATGGGAGATTAAAGAGTAAAGTGAGCCAAATAGTGTGCTTTGCATTTGCAAATATTTTCATATATTTGTCCTTCATTTGACCTTCTGAGAAATGTATGCCGGGATGCTTCATTGGGTTTATGGCACTCTAGCTTCCTCCTTCATACGCAGTTATTGCACATTTGTAGGGTGCTTTGTAAGGGTAATGAGATTTTTAGAGCTTATCTGCGAAGCACAATAACTTCTGTTATTCACTGAAAAAAATTAACAAATCCCCAAGTTGAAAATTATAACTCCTTTTATTTATTTTTTCTTAAAAATAATTATGCTTTGAATTTGAAGAAACATCTGCTAGGTTTTGGAGAAGCATAGAAATCCAGTCTGTGAGTTCCTGTGTATATTGAGCTCTGTGTATGTACGTAGGTCTATGCAAACCCTTTCTCTGTTTAATGCTACTATTATGGAAAAGATTTTATGTGTAGTATCAGAGAAAGAGTGTTCTTGTATAGCATGTTTTTGTGTTTTCTTCCAGGGAAGACACAAGCTATGTTACCCAATACCATTTTTTTCTTTTTTCTTTTTTTTTTTCTTTTCTGGAGTGTTTTGAGTGCTGGTTGCTCTGAAAATTATAAAAACTAAAACTTTGCATTAATTCCTGTTGCATTTTGCTATGAAGCTCATGAACATATTCTGTCAGAATCACTAGCTATATTAAGAATAATACAGTCAAAAGCTGAGAGTAGCTTGCCATATATTTGCCAACTTGCATGTTTACCTTATTCCTGAGTTCGCTTTTATTCAGATCCAGAAATTGGAAATTCAGAGACATAAATTGTGCTACATGGGTTACTTGTTTTTCATAACTAAGCTTTTAAGTGTGGAAAATGGTAGTTGGTATGCTCAGCAGGCTGTGATCAATCCATCAGCTGTTGTCTGGTCTGACTGTATTGGTCAAAAGGAGTCCTGCTTATCTTCTGTTATTACATAGGTTCATGAGTAGTGAGCATTTCAGAGGGTGAGAAGAGTAGTCAGTTTTAAAAAAGAAGTGTCAAAAGAAACAAAGTAGATCTTATTTAATAAAGGGAATGTGATACTGTAGATATTTGCTTATTTCATTTTGTGATAGGAGGCGCTTTTATTTTTACAACTCTGCACTAAGAGTTTATAAATTAGTTTTTTTGTTTTGTTTTTTGAAGTTAATATTCTGGTAATGCTTTCCAAGATAAATGTTTGGTATCTGTAAAAACAGAATTAACTTGCATTTTGGCAGCCATCTCCACCTTGAATGTAGAGCATGCATATTGAAAAAGTTCATAACTGTTTTTTGTTGAATAATTATAGTCAAATCAGTCAATTGAGCTGTCAGTTGGACATTGCCCGTACCCTGCCTCTAGGCTTAAAATGCTCTGTTTTCCACGRTAGGAAGCTGATTCCTTTCATAATGTATCGCTACAGCGACTTCGATGCAATCGGCAGTGCTGTGGAAAGAATGAGTGTAGTTAGGTTCAACTGAATGTAGAATATAACCCATCTTCAGGAAACTTCAAAATCAGAAGAAAAAAAAAAGTGCAGGGTTGAGAGAACATTAATAACAAACCCTGATAGTAAACTTAAATCAGGGTTGGTTGGTGCATAGTGTGCAGGCAGTCAAACAATCCTTCAGAACARCTTGTCCAATCCTGTGGCTTCTGACTTGGCAGCTCTCGCTTTCTGTGGAGCCCTTGAAGACGTATAAATCAATTTGTGCAGCATTATGGACAGTGAATTGGGTCATATGTAGAAAGCGGTCTGATGCATGTTGTCCTTTTCCTGTGCTACAGTGAGCAGTGTACCTTGTGCATGAGGATAGAGAGACCTTGCTGTGATTAGAAAGGGTAACATACATGTGCTGTAAAGTGTCTTCATCTCAATAATAAGGGAAAGAGAAGCAAACTAAGTGTATAGAGCTCATGTATCTGCAGCAAGAAACCTATTGTGTGTGTTTGTAGAACTAGATTCTTGATTTAGAGTCAAGAACTGCTTGCCTGTATATTTTCCACAATGTGAATGCAAGCGTTGCAGCAATAGTCATGTTGTGTATCCACGTCACCGCATGAACAGATGGGGTTCCTACATAGTATTCATATTTGACAATCTGATGGGATTTCCCAAGCCTAACCTTTCATTGAAATTTTAACCTCTTGGAGAAATAGGTTTGTGATATTTGAAGTTGCTTGTTTTGCATTCTGCTATGCAATACAGTACTTACATGTAGTTTTGATTTATCCATGTGAATGAAGTCTTATTCATTTGGCTAATTTTATTCATATCCTTCAGTAAAAGAAGATCTATTTTATAAAACATCATGTAACATTGATAAACTGAACTTTAGTTATTAGATCTGACTGTAAGATTTGTTTTCAACGTTTTCTTTTTTAGAAAGACGTTAAGAATAGGTGTCTCCAAGGTTCCAGAAAGTAATCTTAAAAACTGCGTAGTCTGATTTTGTGAGCTATTTGTGAAACACATTATTCAGGAAAATGTGAAGAGTGCTCTTAGCATTTATTATTATAATTATTATTCTTTAAATATAACGTGTACCATTCTTTAAAAGTGAAACTGATATAGGCCTAGTTGCTTAGAATTCACTTTCCCTGTTAAAAAAAGGGCAGGTATGAAATTTTGAATAGATCCCTCTTCCTTTATTCACATGGGCATACCTGCCTTCCTGAGCATAATGTAAGAAAATATTTTCCAAGGTGATGATTAGTATCACTACCCCAGAAGGTGTTGTAGTAAAAGATTTGAGGAAGAAATACATGAAAATATGTGAGATGAAATGAAAGGCAATATTTATTCCTGATTTTTTTTTCTGCAGTGTTAGCAGTGGTTTCTTTTTAAAATTGTTGTCCATGGAATATGATTTGAATTCAAATGTTTATTGTGCAGAAACAGTCTGTGTGGATATTCACTTTCATTTAATACATTTTGGCATATTAAAAGCATTTCTAGTTGCCTCCCAATATTTCTTTTCTAAAGCTTCCCAGTATTCTTTCAGTACTGTAGAAGCGTAAATTTTATAAGATGATGTTTATAAGGTGCTTGGTGGAGGAGCAGCCAGTACCTGTAGACATTTCTCTTAAATCTAAAAGATTTTATGTTTTTTCATATCCCTTGTATGTTTTATTAGCGGAGTAGGGGGGAAGTTGCAGTTTAGCCTCAAGTGTTTGCATATTAGATGCAGAAATAGATCCAGCAGAGCTTGTGAGTATCCAGCTATCTAATTTGCTGTGGGAAGATGTTTCGTGCTAAAACACCTATTAACTAATGTAATTTTACTTGTAATGAAGGCAAGAATAAATGTCTTGGGTTTTTTTTGTTTATTTGTGATTAACATGATTTATCTGTCTACATTAAGTAATAAATAGCATTCAATGATATGTTAACCAAAACATGTTTCCTAATGAGATTTGCGTTTCCAGAGTAGCAGTAGCTTTTTTGTGGTCAGATCCATTCTGAGTAGATATGTGTTAATGTTATGGATGTTTTGGGAACCAAGCTGATGACTCATCTAGTCCTGCATACTAATGGTAGCAAGCTCAACATGTCTCAGAGATGATTTTAGGGGACTTGCAGTAAGGGGACATAGGCAAGGGCTACAATTTAGGCCCACAGTCTCTTAATAGGTGGAAATCTTTCAAGCTTGCAAATCAAGAGGTTTAATGTTCCTTCCACATCTTTTTTGCATTAGTTTTATTAGAGTCACATGATATCCTGYTAGCCATATAAATTCCATGAGTCTCTTAAATTGCAGTAGCTTTCCTGATCCTAGTTATAACTAACAATACCTTGCACTTTCAAAGCATGGTAAGCTACTGTCAGACTTCTGTTGGATGATAGAACATCTGAATATCTGACTCTATATGTTAGCCTTGAGTGAAAAATAGGAAATAAAGTTAAAGTGATCTCCAGGGTGAAGCTGAGACCTTTGATAACATAAATCATATGATAATCATTCTCCATCTTAATTGAGGAATGAGAGACTTTTTGCTTTACTGAAAAGGTAATTTAATAGTGCATTCTTGCTGAGTTTTTTCCTAGATTCACAGCCTACTTTTATTTAGGTTTTTGTTCTTTGTGCTTTTAATAATTCTTTGTCCTTCATCATTTTGTTTGAGGACCAGCTTGCTTCCAGTCCACCTTTTTTTTTATTTGCCATCTTCCTTTAGCTTTCTTTTGTACTATAGACCTACCATCACTATGTTCATCCTTCCTTACATATCCTCAGTTCTGTATTAATTTTTATTTATAGATATTTGGAGTGGGTGAACAAAGTTCACCAGAAATTTCGGACAAGATCTTGTGAGTGGCTTTAATACTTACCTTTGACTCCATGGGAGGATCTTGTCTCGTAAATTCCAGAACTATATTTACCTTTTAACCTTTTAGACATATATACCCTGTTAGTGTTTGTATCTGTTCACTTGATTTCCATCTTTTTTTTTTATTATTTAGATCTACTTAATAGAATAATTCTAATCAGTCCCCCAAATAAGACAGTGATGTGCAATTCCTGTTATTATATTGTTTTCTGTTATTTTAGTCTTCRCATTCATACACTAACTGTTTGGTTATACAGTCTTTATTTGTGCAGTTAGTATGCTTACTCACTTTTAATGTTTCCTGCATTTTATTACTAATACTGATCCTGAGACTGTTCTTTTTAGGTGCTTCTTTAGTAATCCCACTTCATCTTTGCTTTTCGTCTTTGTGTTTCTCATCTTCCTTTTTACTGTTTTCATGGTTGATCTGCTAATCTTAATGTTTACTAATCCCCAGATGTCTTATTTTCTTTGTTTTTGTATCTTAAGCAATGAAGCCTTGCAGGAGAGGTTGATCTAGTCTGGARAGATTTTTTAGAGCAATGTTGAAAATGATTTGCCATAAACAACCAGTAACTGATGCATACCGATATATATAGGTATTTATT
Source organism: Eudromia elegans (assembly GCA_003342815.1). NCBI lineage: Eukaryota > Metazoa > Chordata > Aves > Tinamiformes > Tinamidae > Eudromia > Eudromia elegans. The sequence continues at coordinate 1,576,050 of PTEX01000070.1, read as the reverse complement.
TATTTATTTTGCACTGTTTTTCAAGATAATGCATATTTGAGAATTCTGTCAAAAAAACAGGTCTTCCAATTACAGGAATATAATACAGTTTCTGACATGGTCGCTTTTCACAGCCTACTGTTACTCTCACCTCTGTGCAAGGTTGAGTGGAAACTGCTGGGAAAGTAGCTCCATGAAATGAAGCTAAATTAGGAATCATTTCTGTTGAGTGTTGACTTTGATTCTGCAACCACAGATGCTCTTCTGTTTAACAAAATGGCTAAAGAAAAATGAAAACAAACGGTGCAAGTATATTTACAGAAACTTTGTTCTAATGGTTAAATTGAATAAATTGAAACTTTGAAAATGAATTTGCTAATTGTTCTTGATTGGTTCAGTCAACATATAGTGTCTAAAAATGCATGACCTAGTCAACATGGATTTTTTTTTTTTTTTAAGCATACTGTATGTACTTCCTCCCCTCAAAAAAACTTATCTTGGTGTTTCTCAAAGTGGTTTATGCACAACTGGTGATTCATAAAACTATGTGCTGGCTGGCTTGTATTTGTAGCACTTCATAAGTAATTCTGACAGTCAGTAATGAACATGTTGAACTGAGGTACATGCATAAGAAGTCTGAAAAGCTACTTGTCTCAGGTAGATGTGCTGGTGCTCCCTGCCACTGCCTGTTAGAGCTGCCACTAGAAGGGGGACTGGCAGACACAGCAGTGGAGTGGAAATGAGGTGCCTTGCTCTCTTGCAGGACTTTCTTTGACAACTAGATAACTGATGCCAGTTCCAGCTCTGCAGCAAAATGCATTAAGAGCTTCTGAAATTGGGGCCAGTTCTGTGGTTTTAAAGCTTGAATGCAGTGAATGGGTCTTTCTGGAACAGAAGAATTCATTGAAATTACATCAATCCTCCAGCAGATCTTGAAAGCAGGGTAATATTTCTATATATCAACATTGCTGTGTATTTGGTAATAGAGATCAATGTGACAGCTAACATACTGTATTGTTAATGAAGGGCACAGGTTTGCATCTGTCCTGTTCTCTATGCTATGCAGAAAACTTCTTCATTTTTTTAATTAATAACTGTTTGACAGCACTTTCAAATGTAAAGTTTAGCATTCATAAACCAGAAGACTTTTTATAAAGCCACTTGCAGTCCAGCATATGCGATCGAAATTAAAAGAAATATRTTTTAAAATAGGAGATGTATATGTAAATGGATAATTAATCTTCCTTGCTTTTGTATATATTTAGTTTAATTGTTTTCAATCCAGTGTATTCCTAATAGTACAAGAGTGAGTTTCTTAATGTCAGGTTTGTTATGTAATAAATATTAGTCATGACTGATCAGAAAAAGACGATGCCAACCAAATGAAAAAGCAAAACAAATTCCCATTTTTTCAGTAAAGTCTTTTCAATTAGTTTGTAGCAAATTCTCTTTCTCTCCCCCTCCTTCTTTCCAATCTTCCAGTGAAYGATTCACATTTAAGAGGAGGAGGGGAAAGAAACCTCTACAAAGAGGTCCCTTGTAGGGCATTTTACAAGCCAAATGATGTAGTTTTAGTAAAATGGAAAAAATTCTGAGAACTGCTTGCTTCCAGTATTGAAATACAAAGGAGAAGTATGAAAGAAGCATATTGGTAACTCAAAATTGGCATCATCACCTTAAGAAAAAAATATAATGGTACAGTTATGCAAGATAATATTGAATTTTTGAGAGTAAAGCAAATGGATCCAGATGCGTATTCTTTACATTTCTTAAGTAGTCAGAAGAGCATGAAACTATATAGAAAATAATCTCATGGGAATATGGACACAACTGTATGTACAACTGCGTTACTAGAGCTGAAAGTTCTAGTAACCCTTTGAGGGTTAGATTAGGAAAACTGACTTTCTTAAATCTGTATTTCATAGCACAGAGTTGTGTAATAATCTTAGCTTTAAATCAAGAAGTAGTTTTCTCCTTGTGGCGGTATGTAAATGTCTCTTCAGCCTAAGAATGACCCCTCTCCTCCATCCAAATCACTCAAAGTTGTAAAAAAGGGAGGAAGTAACAATTCTTTTTATTCTTATTCTAGTAAGTCTGCTTCTGACTTGCCTTCCTAAAAAGCATGGAATGCAAGCATTTGCATTTGATGTTTTTTCATCTTTGGTGACTAAGTTACTCTGTTTCTTTCATGTTCATGACATGTTTCTTATATTCATTAAAAAAAAAATTGCAAGAAGGAACTCTTGAAGAAACTGTATATGTAGGTTTGGTCTCATAACTCAATAAATGATGTTTAAGTTAACATGCTTTAGTTTGCAACAGTGACAGACTGTGACTGCACACAGTTCAGGAAATTCCATTCAAGGACAATGTTTTTTTTCATCTCGTGTAATGTAATTTGATCGTGTTTAGTCTGGTACATGTATCCTTAGCAACTTCTGGTGAGATAATAGCAGGATATGGATAGTTTAAGATTATCTTATATTAATGTATTTTTCTTGTGCAAATCTTTTCCACTTGTTCTGTTAAGCTATAAAATCACTCCTCAATTGAAAGTCAATGCTCAAAGTAGCTGATACATGACAGAGCAAGTTTGGCATTTCTAGATGCGTGATTTGTTTGGTTTGGTTGAAGTTGAGACTCCCTATACCTGTGGTTTAGCCATATCCCTATAACCTCTTTTCTAAGTAATCTCTTTATCCTAAACCTGCCGTATATTTCATAGTCCTCTCTGCTGAAATGAGCTTTCTGTATTGATGTTGTGATGATAACCCACGGGGCGCAAGTTCTTGTAGTTAAAATGACAGAAAAATGCTCTTTTGAAATATGTGGGTTTTTTAAAGTTCAAATGTAGATATATTTATTTCAATTAGTATTGAAATACTATTGTAATTAGTTTCCATTACTGGTCAAAAATGAAGGAGAAAGAGTATATTAAGTTCTCTTTGAATTTCATAATTTCACTGTGATGATTTAGGGAAGGAAAACAAATTCAAAATTACTTTTTAAGAGTTGTACAATTATTTTTCTTGAAACTACAGATATGTTTCTGGACTTAGATTTACAGAGTCTTTGCTAGGCACTTTTACACTGTGAACCCCTCTATTTCAGTATTGCAAACAGATCCGTAGGACATGGCAGTGTTTCCTGAAGGGCAGTGTTTTTCTTTTACGGTAAATATTTATCCTCTCCCACCAGAAATCTGTGCTTCCTTCCTTAGATTCATTTCAGTTTTCTGAATTTCTAATCTGTCTGTAAGTATATAAAAATAATATGTTACTCTATCAGTGGCTCTTCTGTGTTGCTTAATGTGAGTACAGACTCACATTAAGTCAGTACATTACAGGCAGAGGAGGAGCATGTCTAGTAAGAAGGAATCATTGGTATAAATAACTCATAAAGAGATGAAACTTTGTGATCATTTTAAAGGTTTAAAAATCTGGAGGAAAAAAAGTCTTATTTGGAAAGAGGGTTATTATTATAAACAATGTTCTGTTGATTATATATTTCAAGAAACTTTAAATATTCTAGCATCCCATTTTCCTATTCTATACCAGAACGAAGGAAAACTAAGAGAAAATCTCTGCTAATAACACTGTGCTCTATTAGTAAGCTGTTAAAGGTTTATCTCGCATCTGAAAGGTTTATCTTTGAACTCAAAATATAAAACAGAACAATACTTATTAATATACTTAACTATTTTAGTTGTATATTTACAGTGATAGTTGTACCTTTTCAGTATGGAAAGCTCTTGATATTTTCATGAGCCTTCCTAAGAAAAAGACAAATAAGATGGCCCACCACTGCTCCGGTCCAATTCACATTAAATAAGTTACTACTCTGCTATGCATTGCTGAGTGACAAGCATTGCAAATGCACTTGATGTTTTCTTAAATGACTAAGCTTTCTTGCCTAATTTGAAAATGAAAGTATGCTCAGGAGTGAATAATGTTGTCAAACCTGTCATCAAGTTCCCAGAATTGGTTTGAACACTTTTAATGTCCTTCCTTTAGCTGCCTTGGAAATTGAAAAAGGCTGATGGTAAAAGAAGAAAACCAATTTTTAAAAATAACCTCCATTGTTAATTTGCAAAGGCAAAAATAAGTAGTAAAGCTTTTCTTGCTTGTTGTGCTTTATTTGGCTCTTCAATGCTATGTGTAATTGAAACATCAGCTTTTGTTACGCTTTTCCTTTTTTTTGGTGAGACTAGGTAAATTAATAAGAAATCTACATTGCTTTTTAGAGTATTTGGAGAYTGAACTAAAAAAAAAGACTGAACTAGTTTGTTCAGTCTCAGTGTATTGTCATACTTGAATGTAGTTTTCTTTTTCTCAAAAGAAAAGCAGTGAAAAGAAGTCTGAAACTGAAACTTTTACTTCTTTGCCAAATAGCAAACAGCGATCATTATAGCTGTTCTGTAACAGAAGGGTTTTTGAATGAGAGTGCGTCTTGGTGCAGTTGAAAATAAAAAAAAAAATACAGAAACTAGTTCTTTCAGAATCTTATGTCTTTTCTGCAGAGATGATAGTTAAAAAGCTGCAGCACAGAACCATTTAGAAACAATTTCTTTTAATCTCCTAATTATCATCTGTGGTGAAAACCTATGAAGCTTTGGGGGAATGACAGAGTACGGATCAGAAAAGTTTTCATGACAAAGATTCCTTTATCTGATTTTCTTATGTCATCATTTTCCACGTAATCTGCTTCATCTATCAGAGCCAAAAGGCGGCGCAGTGTAAATGTTCTCTGACTACAGCTCTTGTGTTTTTCTCAGTGTCATGACAAACACTTAATACTCCATGCCTGTTTTAGGCTTGTGGTGAGCTGTTGTGTTTGAGGTAATCTTAATGGTAGGTAATTCTTCCTCTGTTCAAATTAGTTTTTCCACTGGAATCAACTTGAAAGCATAAAATAACTTCTGGGACTGCTGGGTTTATACAGTAGCGCAGTGGCATGGACAGATGGGAAAGCAGAGATATTCCAATAGCAGATGGCTGTCTTGTAACCTCTGCCAAGAAAATTGCTGTGAAAGACCAAAAAAAAAGTCTTTTTATTTTTGTTTTCTGATGGAATAGCAGATTATATTTATGATCCTTACTACTTTTCCAAAGATCTCAGTTAAACCTCAGGCACTTAATCAAAATCTAGAGAATTGCTGTTGGGAAGGTTATACCAGCTCAACAAGGGCCTCTCTCAGAGTTCTGTCCTTTGTGCATTTTTTATGACAAATTATTTCAGTGATGTTGTTAGGTTTGTTCAAGTATTTGTAACCCTATGCCCCATTTCAAAGCAAACACCGCRTTCTGAAGGTGATCCCTTCAGCAGRTTAGGCTAAATTCAGGGTTTGAATTGCCAAGGACACGTGTGTGAAATCTATACTGTAGTGTTGACAGAGATTGACCTGTAAAATTGCTATTTCCATTCCACAGTGCGCACAAATTTGCTGTTCTTTGTTTAAACATGGAATTGCATGTAACCACTGAAAGCAGTCTGTCAGTATTTATCCCCAGTAGCACTGGAGCTGTTAGAAAAATTGCAGAATACGTCACAAACATTTTATGTTTATAGCATTGCTGCCACTCCTCCAGGCAATGAAGAAGAAAATAAAAATAACTTCAGTTGCTCTGATTAGTAGAGCATATTGAGTGGACTGGAAAGAGCTTTAAAAAAGATCTGTTTAAAAATTCTTAAAATCARAACTCTTTGATTCTGTCTGTTATCCCATGGAAACAAGTGTCTTGCTTTTGCTGCAGTGCGTTGGGGGCAGATGTGAAACATACAGGGACTACGAGAGTCTACGAGAGAGACTACTACAGTTTTGTCAGACAATCATTTGATTAATTTAGAACCATTTTGATATATCTAAAATAGGACCTGAAAATATGTAATATGGTGCCAGGATTCAATATTGGCAATAATGCAGTAATGTTTTCACTTAGATTTTGTTTACACTTTAAAAGGGACAGCAATGTACTTTTAACTGTCCCAGATGGGATAGAACGTTCTTTTGTTGACTGCTTACTTATTTGGAGGCTGGTTGACCTTTCCTAGAGTGGAAGATTTTGAAGATTTTGACAATTAAGTCTTTGTTTGTTTGTTTTTCGTTTTAAAGACATATTCTCTGAGTAAGTCTCAGAGGTCTGGTTCTTTCTGGTGTAAGTCATGCCTTTATGGTAGGTGCAGACTGGTCTCTTAAAGGTAAATTAAAAGTAATTGAAATATCTGGTAATATTTTCTTCCCTCCTAAAAACAAACAAAAAAGCAACTATATCCAGCCAGTTGTTTTGAGACCACAGAACTACCATCCAGTTTCTGCTTTTTGCACTGCAGTAGCTTTTTGAAATATTTTCTACCACTCTATTTAAATAAACTTAAAAAAAAGGCTTTTTGTTGAGGAATTGGAATTTTGACATGGACCAGAGCTAGTATCTTCCTACCCTTAGAATACTAATAGTATAGCAAACTTCTGTGTTGTAAGGCATGCTTTATTTTTTTACATTATAGTAGTAGCTTGGAAAGAAGGCATGCTTCTGGAAAAAGGAATACAGTGTGTGTTTCCCATGGATATCTGTACTTGTTCTTTTAGTATTGGTGAAATAGGCCATTGCATTGTAATTGGATTTCAAAATTGAAGTGTAAGGTGGTAAAAGAGACGGAGGTTTAGAAAGCTTTAAATCATGGTTGATATGGTAATTACCTTTGTATTTTGAAGCCTATAAATCATCCATGGGACTAAATGTACCTTAAAATTATTTGTGTTTACACACTGCTAATCATAGTTTYGGTATCCATATTATACCCAGAATAGTAATGATCTTGGCTCGTTCAGTGATCACTTAGTTTTAATAAAAAGAAAAAAAAACCTGTAGAGTAGGTAATTGGTGTGTGATTGATTTGACAGATAAAACTGATTTGTGTTTTGTTTAATTTGAAATCTGACATTTTATATATTAATATATCTATTTAGCACATGGAACAATTTCAAGGGTAATTTAGACTTAATGCGCAATATATTAATAACAGAGCCGAAGTAGATCTTCATATTTTCGTATTAGTACTGAAAATGCTTTAGAAGGTGATTCTCAAACCAAAAAACAAAACAAAACAAAAAAATGAAAACAAACCCCAAAACACTTTGCAGGAGATGAAAAGTTTTCCAGTGTGAGGAAAGGAGGCAGAGAGATATGAAAGTGCTGTCAGTGGATCTTAATTCAGCTTATTTGTCCTCTTAGTGTGCTGTTGTGTGAACAGTTCATGTAAACTGATTAGAGTCTTGCTAAATCAATTCTCTCTTAAGCTCTTGGGTCTCTTCTTTCCCTCTATTTGGGAGGATAAAAACAGGGAGATTCTTTGCAGATGACAGTGGTAAAATAGACTAGTGAGAGCTGCTTAATAGGTGTGTAGTGTGCAACAAAATAACAAAACATGCTTGCCTTTGTGGTTTCCGGATCTTCTTTTCCAGGTTTCACGTGTTCCCGGTGAAGTCCAGATCTTCTAATGCTTGGTCACCTTTCTCAGTCTTCTGCTTGTTCCCAAAAGGGATTATCTCTGTCTGTTAAGCTTCTTAGTTGCTCTATACAGATCTTTTCCTTCATAACTATTCCCTGAAGATATTTATAGGTGCAGTATTAGCAGCATACACCTTCTTACAAGACTGAAATGGATCTTTATATAGGCTGTGGCAGGCTTATTTAGTTGCTGAGGAAAATCAGTTATTGGGTATCTTTCTTGGGATATTTGTTTCCACTTAGCAATAGCACTATTCTTTTTTTTTTCTTTTTTCTTCTTCTCTTTCTTGCACTGTGTGAGAGATGAAAGTGGCTTGTGAACATAAAGAATGAAGGTGGAAGGACTGAATGGAGGGGGAGAGGATGGAACAAGACTGTTTTATGCTAATGGTGTTGAAAAGCCCTGGAAACAGCCATTAGTTGTTTGACTTTCCTTATGCTAGTTTGCTGTGGCAGTTTGGATGGACAATGAAGGCAAGAGGGCAGTAAAGATAAGAAGAACAATCCTCAGAAAGGCAATTTATGGAAAGAGAGGAATTATCTTTTGAGTTTTCTTTGGGAAGAGCCTGTCATGAGGCTTAAAGTCATTTTCATGTTAAATATTCGTGCTATTGTTCCCTCCATACTTAATGTGCCTATAAACCATCGCTGTTTACTGCAAAGATGCACAGATTTTCTGAGGAAATCCTTCAGCTATAAACAGGCACAAACTGTTCCTTAAGAAACTACTAAGCTATTAGTATTGGGTGATTTAAAGGAAGCTTTTTCTAGCCCTTAACTTTCTGGCAAAGCTAAGAAATCCATCAYAGCTTTTTCCCAAAATCAGGAACATTATTGCTGTATAATGTAAGAACAGTGATGTAAAAAGGGCTCCACTGATGCCATCTAGTAAATAATTCTGTGAGATTTTCAGACTTCATTAGGTAGCTTCCTCATGGAGCTTTTCATTGTTATAGAAGTGGTCAGGATCTTAGTTTGTCGAATGCCAGAGTCCAGAATATAACAGTTCAGTAGATAAATTTCAAAGAATGACTGGCAACTTTGAAAAAAAATGATTCTCTTTATTTTATACTTGTAAATAGAACTAGGTATCTGTGGATGAGAATCTTCTAATTCCGCATATTCTTTCGTGAATGAAATAGCAATGATTGCTTTTGCTATTTGAATTAGGTGATTTTGGAATATTCTTCTGAAGTCAAGCGAGCAAGGGATTTGTAGAATTTTTAAAATTTCATAAGTATAGTGAAACATGCTGAGCTCATTTTTCCAATTTGGGAGAGGAAGACAGAAGTTCCTCTTTTTGGGGTGAAGAGGCAAGGGGAAACAGCGACAAAACCACCTTCAGTTTTCATAGAACAAAATGGGTAATTTAGAAATGTTCTTGAGGAACTGAAGCCTTTCATCCAAACTATGAACCAAAATTCTGCTGACCTCATGGAGGATAGTAAATGGTAAACTTTGTAGTTCTTGTGTCATGAAGGAACTGAATATGTTTCTGAAGAGGAGCATTTGTCTTTACAGTACAGGCAAAAAGGAGTTTTTAACTCTATTGACCCTGTAGGGGAAACTGGATTAATAGCACAATTTGTTTTTGGTGTCTGTATTTATTTTCTGCATTAAAGGAAAAATTTTACTTAGCCTGAGGGAGCTGAATAATATTGGTGTCTACTTATCACTCTGTTTATCCAAAATAAAGTAGTTATCTCAGTCTGTTTTAGGACAGGGTTTGTTAATAGGTTGTAATGAAGCTCCAGACAAGTATTAAATAACCTTGTTAATAACCTTTATAAGAGAATAGTAACATGTTCTTCAGCATTTGAGAGCCATAAAAATATAGTTACATTTGCAGTCTGAGTACTGACATGTCCATTTCTGATATCTAGTGATGAAAAAAAAAAAAGGTATCTTCATTAGCATCAGGCTGAATTATTTCACTTTTGAGTTTTGTTTTGTTTGCACCTTACAGATCATAAACCAGAGGCCTTTCTTAATTTCTTAACAATTTGAATTTATTAAAGTTAATACATTTGTATAGCATTTTTACCCTACTGCTACAGAACATTATTTCCTCTGCTGCCAACGTGACTTAATACAAAAAAAAGAGTATTCAAATACTTATGACGATCATAAATAAATGTATGTAATTTTTTTCTCCTTTTGGATGAAATCATAATATAACTTTGAACAAAACTACCTCAATGTGTCTTCTAGACTAAATGAAAATATTTCTGAAGGTGCATTTGTTACAGGCTGTTTACTGAAGTGCTAATCCCTAGAGTCAAGTCATATGAGGAACACACAATTTTACACTGAGCAAATGTCAGATAAGCTGCTTTGATCAAAAGTTAGCAGGATATCTAATGTAAAAACCTAGCGTGCTAAGTATTTTGCCTTAGTGTGTTTTTTAAAAGGTTTTGCTCTAATTCATTGTAATCTTTTATGATAATCACAAGAAAATGTGTTTGGCATTCTAATTTGCTGTGTGTTAACAAATATTAACTACAAAGGAATTTATACAATGTATTTCTATTTAAAAAAATCTTAGTTTCTGCTTTACTCCTCTAAGCCATACTAGCGTGTTATTTATAGCGATGATCCTCCTCCTGTAGTTTAGCAAAGTAAAAATAAAACTAATAAAGTCATCACTTATTACTGGCAGTCAGGAACATACTTGTTCCAGGTATGGTGGCGTTGAGCGTGGTGACATCTCTTTCATGTGTCCTCTGTGCAGGCTTGTTCATGTATAGCGTTATATCTTAATTTCAGATAGGTTGCTGCTATTTCCATTTTGGTATGTTGATGCATTCCTGCATCAACAGAGCTTGGATTGTCCCTGTACACTGTTTCTTCTCCAGTTGAAAGAAATGAGGTACAAATGCAGAGGGAAGTCTCAATAAAGGTTTGCTCTGTGAGAATTATCATAACCCTCTTTGGTAGTAGCAATCAAAGCTTTAAATGCAGGGCTTAAAGCTATTTGAGGATTTGACCCATTGATCTTGCTTTCTGCTAAGTCAGGGTGGACAATTGACTGGCTGTAGAAACCTGATAAACTTCCAGTTGCTTAACAACGTCAAAGCAAACAATAACTACTGTGTTTTCTCTAAGCTCATTTGTATTTAAAATAGCCATGAACATGTCAAGTGGGGACATTAGTTAAATGCTGTCCAGATAAACTACTTAATAAAGCTAAACTGATGTTTAAGTACTCATTTGTGTTTGATTAGATATAAATCTTTTTTTTTTYCCCCACTATGGCTATTTCACTTATACAAATGTCAGCTATTGTTTCATAGTATATTCTCCTGGTAAAGTACAGTCAACATGTGGACTATAAGTTAAAACATCCATGCAATTGGAAATGTTCTCCAAACTTCTTAGCTTTTGAAAGTAATCTAATGAGTTGTTTAACCATATCTAGTTACATATATGCTTCTCAGTGAAGCAGAATTGTGTAATTGAACCAAAAATCATTTGTCCTAATGAATTTAGGTGGTTGATCTTGTCATCAACTAGGAATTACAGATCTTTAAGCTTGTATCCTTACTGGCTTTCTGTTTAATTTCAAAGGCAGCAGATGGAATTGTTTGTGGTGCTCATCCAAAGCCATTCTGAAATTTTAAGGTTTAGGCAAATTAATTATCAAAGTATGTCCTCACAGTTAAAAACAATTTTACGCTTATTCTTGCAGCAGACTTAAACACATAAACCCACACTAACTATGGAATTTTAATACAAACAGTACATGTGCAAAATAGTTTATATTGTTGAATTTGTGTATTGTTCTCTGAAATTTCTCCAGTGTTTTAAATGTTTATGTCAGAAATCAAAGCAGAACAGGGGAGAAAAAGCCCTCTGGCTTAGGTGCTGGGTCTAATCTCTTACCTGTAAGAGAAATGGTAAGTTAAATCACTTGACAGAAAAATCTATATGAGCTTGGATACAATCAAGATGTCTCCTAATTGATACATTAGTAACTCAGTTCTGCTTAATTCATGCAGTGCTAACACTAAGTTTGTGATTCACTGCAACTTCGTAGATGCCTAGAATAATCTTTATAGTGACATACAGATATCCATTGTTACTTCAGTTATTCAGAAGAGTTTCACACAGATAAATATTTTCCTACTGTGCTGAGAAACATGCCGATTCATGTAATTTAATATGAATGTGTTAGAAGGGTAAAGAGCTATAATATATATATAAAATATAAATTTTATATTTATATATATATAAAGTTATATAATAAAATATAACTGTTATATTATTGTAAAGGATTAATCCTGCATTTGAAATAATTCATTTATCAAATAACCTGGAAATATGTAATTTAGTCAGCTGTGTGGGTCTCAAATCCACTGTGTGGAAGGTTAATATGCATAGTTATTTAGTCTTTCTTATGGTTGTATTACTACTAGAAGTCAAAACTTTCTGCACTTTTTTTTGTCTAAGGAATAGAAATCATGTCAGCAGGAAAGTAACTCTTAGGCAAAAAATTGAAAAGTGCAGTCACAATAGTCATGTCTTTTATGCAGTGAGGAGACCTTATGACTCTACAACTTTTGTCTGGAAAATTCCAGTAAGTTTAAACACTTGTTGGTCTCGTTTTCGGTCAAAATAGCTTCTTTCCACGTATTACTCATCTGCAGAGTGGTCCATTGCCAGCATTGCAYAGCTTTTTGCTCTGTCAGCACGCTTTTTTTAAAAGAAAGTTTCTCTGTTTTGGCTTTCAGTGGAATAATTTGAATAATTTGTTTGGTCAGCTGCATACAGAAATAAATTTGTAATAAAACTAATCACATCAGCTACCCTAAAATCTGTACTGGTACATGTGTATTCCTTTCATTTCAGTCTTAGGACATAATGCTGCATATTTAAACAGGTGACTACTGAATAATGCATTTTGCTATGTTTGAATATAGTTCTTATTGCTCTGTAAATAGAAGTGTTTTTTGTTATTGTCCTATTTTGTGATGAAAGTTTCCTAGATAAATATGTCTGTATTAAAGTAATTATTACAGATTACATCTGCATACTTGCAATTTTTTGATACAATGGTTTAAGCTTAATTTATAACGATTAAGTTTTTTTTATAGTAGTGACATTATAATGTATGTTCTTAATATCTTAGAATTGTTCAGTAACTCCTCTTCTTAATAGAATACCTAAGTTTGTAATTTATAGCTAGCGGTTTAGGTAGTTCATTCAACGCTTTATCCCTTGAAGAGTGAGAAGTCTTTCTAGTGCAGCATTGTGAAATGCTTATGTTGGACCACAGTGTGTCTTATAGGCAGACAGTGGTAGCCTGCTTTCATGTGCTCTGTTAGACTTGTGGTGCTGTGCCAGATGCTTTTTAGGAAACTCGACGCTTTTCTGCAGTCACTTCAGTCTAAAATAGAGCATTGAAAAGATGCGAAGAGGAAATCCCCACCAGTGTAGTTGGAGAAACAATATATACATATATACACAGACATTTCATACACTYATAAATACAAACATGTATATACACATACATACACATATATACTCTCCTGTGTATATGTGTTTATGTGTACACAACCCACCCCCCCCGCCACGTGAAACATGAAGTCTGTATAGCTTTGGTGTACCAAATGAGATATACCTCATTTAACCTAGAGGCAGTTTAGTTAAGAAAATCACAAGAATAGATGAGTTATTTCAAGTGCTTCTCATAACAAAAATTACTGATGAACTTTCATTGCTTAACATTGCTTGCATTATATAATGTCTGTCATCTATGGGACAATTCGAAGGAGCTCTTTCCCCTTTCCTAGCTGCTTTAGCATTCTGGTAGCATGCAAGGCTGTGGTCAACAATTTATATGCTATACTAGATGTATCTCACACTTGAACTTGAGACTCAGGGTGCAAACAATAGCAATTTTTTTTTTGTTTAGAAATTGTTTCTGAGTTGGAAGTGTAATGTTAGAAGCTACTGGTTTAAAGTCAGATTTTATTTTGAGAGGATGCTTACATCTGATACAGAGTATCTGAAAGATGTGACACATTCTTGACAGTTTCTCTCGAGTTGCGTATTCTGACATGAGTTACCARTGGATTCAAAGGTTGTTGCGGAGGGAGAAGGGGTGGGTTCCTTTCCTCACTGGTGGAAGCTGAGTTCCTCTCAGGCATGGAAGTGAAACCAGCCATACTTACTAGTTGTCGCTGCAAACTGCGCTTTTTTTTTGCAGRAGACACAAGAAGGAGAAATGGTAGCAAAAAGGAAAGGATCTGTACCAGGACAAAGACAAGTAGAAGCTTGTGACGTGAATAAAATGTCCGAGAAATAGGATTTCACAGACTGCTTGATAACTCAGTGTGTGATGCAGCTCTGAGGCATCTGTGGAGAGAGTGATACCCTAGGAATGAATATACTTGAGCACCTACCTACCTCTAGGATTACAGGTTTACAAATTCTGTTTTCTGCGTGTTTACTGAAGGAAATCAATCACATAATATTAAACTAAGTCAGCATCCACATGGATGGGAATGGTTGCCATACCTTTGGGTTAGCCTATAAGTAGTTGTTGGTTGAATTTGCTTATAACTGATTCTTGATTTCCATGAAACATTGTGGTTTCTCTTGTTTTCTTGAACTGCCTTATGATCTTAAAAATCAAGAGAGAGTTTTTCAAAGGCCATAGAATATTTTCTGTAATTTTTTTTTAGAAATATTTCAATTGGTTGCCAAATTTCAGCTTCCTGTGCTTACTTTGATAACCACTTTGCTACTATTTTCTTCTGAGAGAAAGTCTTTCTAGAAAAACATCAGACATCCTGGCAAACAGTTTAGGAAGATAGTTCATCTTGCTTTAATGTTTTAATGAGATTTTCTGTTGTTATTTTAAAAATTATAGGGCTTTTTCTAATAATTGTAGAATATGTAATTATTCTAACTGCTTTAAAGTTGGCTTGTTAAGTGGTGCAGACAAGGGTTAGAATACCATCTCATGCCATGACTGAGCAGTATGTTTTAGCACTGCTGGGAAGTATCAAAATCAGAAATTTTTTTTTGAATAGGTAAATTTTGTGACACAGCATTTGTTTCCTTAACCTCATCAAGTATTTGCCTGTGTGAGCTTTGATCAAACATAAAAACTGTAAATGAAATATATGCACATCCTTGTTAATGCYTTTTGGTGCATCAAATATTTATATAATATGCATATTTTATCAAAATGAAACCCTCATGAGAGAATGAAAAGGAATGTCATTGTTGTGGAACTTGATAGTAATTAAGTTTATTCCTATTCTTGGTTTAACATTGAAAAATGCCCCTTTTCTCAGCCCTCTGCTAAACTTTCCATCATTTCCTAGCTGTTCTTGTGTATTTGTGGTCTATGAGTCTTTTTGGTTGTTTTTTTTTTCCCCTTGTGGTGCATACTTTTTATTTTATAACACGCTGTAGCTTCTGTAAGTATTACTTGGAGCACAGTAATGAGAAAGTCAAGACAGTAACATGTCAGTGCAACAGCTGTCAGCTGGAGCTTCTTAAATTTAACACATCTGTGCAGCAATGTTGGCAGTATGAGAGTAAAACTGCTGCAAGCAAGTGACCAAATATTCTTTGCTTTTCCCTTGCCAGCACAGCTGGATAAGAACTTGCAGAACTTGCCTATCAGTCCTGATGCGGTGTTGGAAGCTTCCTCTGTATGTGCTTTTGTCTCAGAAAAGGGAGACTGGCAGGGAGAGGCATTTGCAGGGCACACGGTTGGAATGAGAGACACATGGGGTTTATTTTCATAGGAACACTTCCTGGGCACAGCAGCACTTGTGACCAAGCTTGGTGCACTGAGTCAACTGTCCTTGGAGGGCTTTGTCCTGTAGTGTTTCACATCAATCCATGGTGGCTTAATACGGCCGGCAGGATGAGAAACGTTCGTATCTGGAGACATGTTAGCTATTTTTGAGCTAGAAAGCGCTAATGGGGAGCTTGAAAAAGACTGCATGTGAAGGCTTGGGTCTTTTAGTCAAACTTATCCTTTTACTGTACCAAAAACCTAAAAACCTTTTCTTGGTAGTTTACTGCAACTGATTAGATTGTTGAAAGAGATATTTGGGGCTTGTAGCTCATTTTGAGTGTTTTTAAGTTTGTCAGAGTTATTTGATTAATATTAGTCACTGTTGAGTCAGATGTGTTAATCAAGATTGCTGTCTCAAGGAATAATAACAGCACTACTTTTTTTTATTCCTGTTTGGTACTGAAGGAGATTACATATAAAACTTCTTGTCTGTGATTTCCTTGCTTTGCCTCAACCGTAAAAATATTTGTTGGTCTGATTAGTTACATTTTAAGTAGTCAGTCATGAAGAGAATGCTGTTTGCAGGCAAAAGTATACATAAAAGCCCAATTTTGTTTACAGAAGTTTTATTTTTGGTAGTAATACATCTTGATTTTTAGATTCTGGGATGAGGTTGYATTTCAGGAAAATGTTAATCCTGAAGAGAGGACTGCCTGGGTGGAGAAACCCATGAAACACAAATTTTGTTCTCTTGCTTTTATAAAGCTCCTTTCTAAGTAGAAACAAAAGAGGATCAAAGCACCAAAGTGTGCTGTAATATTCATCTGCTATAATACCAGCTAGAATAGAATTCTGGTTGTTTAACATAAATGATTAATAGCTTGAATGTTTTATTAGTGGCATAAAATACCGAATGCTTACATTTTTGAGCACAAAGGTCAGATCTTAAAAATTCAAATTTAGATTTACAAATATATAACTTTGTTTCTCCAGTATTTGGACTCCACAATTTTATCAGCAGCAGTAAAATTAGAAAGCTTATAACTTCTTATAAGTTCTGAAGTGATACAATCTATTTACATTTGTAAATGAAACATTGTGTATGTGTGTATTGAGATATATAGTCAGTTGCTATTATAAGGTATATTTCTTTTTTGGTTTGTTAATATGAAGCTACAAGGTTCCACGTGTCCTGTMAGCCTCCACTGACTGTAATGCCTAACCATGTTTTTTAGATTGTCTTTTTAACTATCACATGGACTAAACTTTCTAGGGTGTTTAAATTAGATGAAAAAAATGCTGAGGAAGTTGAGAGTGGTTGTCACTGGCTGATTTTCTGGAATTAAGTGAGTATGGTTAACTCTCAGTGACAAAATCCACATGTCTGTTCTATACCTTTTCATCCTGGATTTTGGTTGGGTAGGCATCAAATCATAAAACACTTAGTTGAGGGGAAAAAAAAAAGAGCATTTGTGAATTAAGGTTTTGAGAGTGAGGTAAAGTACAAGGTCAGAGTAGAAACTTTAAAAGTGTTTGTGGAACAAGAAGATGCAGAAGGAGTAGGAGAATCGAGTAAGAGACGATTTCACGTCTCTTGAGAAGCAGTGTAGCCGTTGGAATGGATGAGATTTTTATGTGCAGTTGGTGATAATTTTTCTTAAATCTCTTTTTCTTGTGATTTGTAAACTAGCAGGTTTTGGAGCAACATGGTTTAAATGACCATGCTTGAGCAGCAGGGGTTTTGTACTAGATCATTTCCAACCTCAACTATTCAGCAGTTTCTAAGAACTTTTGCAAAATATCTAACTTKCCTAAAATCCTCTGTGTTCTAGAATAAAGTGGTAACCAGAGGATGTACTTAGGTTGAATTGTTTGTGGAAYTGCACTCAAGTCTTATAGGTACTTTGATACAGCCCTTGCTAGAAAGGATACTGGGTCTCTGCCCAGGCCTGGAATCTCAACAACTCATATGTCCTCATATCAAAATACTCAGCAAGGACTGTGATCATTGATTTATCTTGATTCTGCTTTCCAGTGGACATTATAACTACTAGAAAACATCAGCTACCTCATTAACACTCTTTTGCTTTTCCTTTTGACATAGCAGTTGTACATGTATCTTTCAATAGTGAACTTCTCACACTCAAGCTGCTAATTTTAATGATATATTGAAGATAAAATAAATACCTGTACTAATCTTAAAGGTTGGTTGCTAAAACTGCATATATTTGTACTTCTGCATGTATCAAGATAGTACTGGACTGTAACTCAAAAAGGGTTGTTCAGCCTTAATAACTGGGACAACAAGAAAACCAATTTTACTAAGATTGAAGAACTTACTGCACTAGATGATCAAAACAGAATTATACTGTTCTTTTAGTCTGACTAAG
Organism: Eudromia elegans; assembly: GCA_003342815.1. Lineage (NCBI taxonomy): Eukaryota > Metazoa > Chordata > Aves > Tinamiformes > Tinamidae > Eudromia > Eudromia elegans. The sequence continues at coordinate 1,558,414 of PTEX01000070.1, read as the reverse complement.
TGGATTTATGGAATTTGCTCTCAGTAAGTTCCAAACTGCTGTGTGTGTCTTTGTTTTGAGTAACAAGTTGTCAGACTGGCGCTAGATAACTAGTGCACAACTAATCTTCATTACCGTAGCTGTGACAGCATTTTAAGCTTCTGTGATGAAAAGCCATTTTTCCAGTTGACGCAGGACCTGTAGCACCCACAACGATTCGCTTTTTAAGACTCTGCTAGTGTGAAATTTTTTGAGATGCACGAGTTAAATAGAAACCTTACAATAGTTACTACCTTAAGTGCCTTAAGGTTGATACTTCTTAGACCTATTGATATTTCCTGTGCTTTTAATATATTTATAGTTGTGTGCCTTGCCTTGTATTCTGACATTTCAGTTTATACTTCACCTCTGTTCTGTAAACTTGTCTTAGTAAATCCTGTGTCTCTAGCCACCTTATGCCTCTCTCACCATGCTGTTTTAAAGTGCACTTGAAGAGGAGAGTGTTATCCTTACAAAGCAGAGATTAACAGATGGCTGTATACATTTCTTTCCAAGAGCACAGCATTTCGTACTAACAAATGAGTAAATGGTTTGGTTGTTTTTCTAGGAAAATTAGGTTGTTTTAAGAAAAGGTATTTTAGAGAGGTGGCTTGTTCTGCCTCAGTTGAGAATAGTTGCCTTTGTATAGCAGAAGTCTTATCTTGTTGCTTGGTTGAAGAGTGCTTCTGGGTATTTGTTTTTGTTTCTGGATTTTTTTTTATGTGTAGTACTGAAGATCCTTCGACAGCTGTAGCATTTGTTTCCTATTTTGAATTATTGTAACTATTCATGGAGCTTTGAAGAAGAGTTTAGGTGAATGCTTAATTATAACAGTGATGAATAAGATGAAAGAGGCATCACTCAAGTTTGCGTCTTGAGATCTGAATGTTATATTTGTTATTTGTTTTGTATTTGTTACCGTTTGTTACCAGCAACTTGTTTTTCTTGGTTATTAAACCAAGAAAATTTGTTCAAGAAATCAATGACAGAACTTACCTGAAACTTAATACTGATAATTAAATCTTAGCACAATATTAATGGCACTGGCTTCCAGTTAATTTTAATTAAGCATTCTGTAGTGCTGTTTGGTCTTTGAAATATAAAAGCTGTCTTTGTGTTCCTGTCTTTTACCTACTGGGAAAAAAAAATGAATAAAAAATTCCATCTGCCTTGTTTTACCTATTGTTACAATGGTGATAATAGTGACCTGTGGAGGAGGACTTATGATTGTTTTGTTTGATAATAAAGGAAAGAGCTCCTCTCTTTAATGGTAGAGGACAAATTAAGTATTAGCATATTTTGCAAACTGAATAAATTTATTCCATTTTTACAGAAAAGTGGTCGTAATATCTAATTTTCTTAATTACATACCTACTTCATACCACTTCCTATCATCACTATTTTGGTAACTCTATAGAATAATTTTAACAAACAGTGTTTAGCAGTGTTTATTCTCTAAAGTGTACTCCTGTTTTGGTAATCTGGAAAAACTTTTCAGATAGAAACAAGAGAAGTTGTTACTGTCTTTACATAGTTTTTGTAATGAACCTTAAAGGACACATTTTCTTTAGGGAGATATGTATTTGTTTTGTCTCTGTATCCACAGCTGATACATAATATATCTTATGAAAGACTGAAATAGTTTTCCTTGTTTGTATTTGCTAGATTTTTTTTTCTCTGTATGTTTATAGGATTTCTAAAGGCACAAAAGCAGGTGTACACCCAAAACCCAAGTATACACGATGATGCTTTGCTTTTTATAAACTTAAGAGGAAGATTCAAATCCTGAATCCGAAGTTTGATTTCCATATCAAATAAGAGTTTTGCTATTTGTCTGACTTGGATTGCTAGTATTTTGTTAATATTTTCACATTGTATCTTGGTAAACAGGGATTCCAGTAAGTGGCATCTTTCTTCTTTTTAAGAACAAAAGAGAAATTTTCCTGAACATCTCTTTTCAAAAGAAATTGTAAATGGATAATATTGATTGGGATTTTTTCCTTAAATAAACTCTTCACATGGGTAGGATAAGCGAATGAGTTTGCAATCCAAAGAACCCAACTAATACGGAGAACTTACTGGTTCTGCAGGGAAACCCAGCAGTTGAAGCAGTAGTTTCTGTATGTTGAATTTTGGGTTGTGGTGAAACTGGACAGTCAGTTTTCAGTGTTCTTGTGGCTAGGCCTTATGCTTCTCATATTCTGGGTGCGCTATGGGCTTTTTTGACATATAATGATATGACAGCGATATCAAATGAAACAGTATCTCTGAAAGCATTGGGAAAGTATTTCTGCTATTTTTACATGACCTTTGCAAAGGAAGGTGAAGTCTTGCATTTCTGTTACTAAATGACAACACCTGTACACGCTGGCACTGTTTCKCTGCAGCCTTGTCAGAATGGGCATGGTGTGATTGGAAACTGGTTGCCAGATAAGAGATGATGGGCTAGATGCGTGAGCGAATGCTGCCACTGTTAGTCATCTTCCAGCCGTAGTGTCGTGTCAGTGGGAGACCTCAGCAGTTCTTCAGGACACTTTTTAGCTAGCCTGCTTGGCCTCTGCTTGAACAACATTTAATTAACCCTTTGAAACTGCGATTTCACATGGGACAGTAGTGCTCACCAGAGGACTTCAAACAATATATTGCCTTKAAACTTCATAAATTATATGCCATCTTTTTTTCACATGTTTGACCTTACTTTGCTTCCTTGAAATTGTGTTCTATCAGTTCAGCTTTGATTGATTGTTATTTTTAAATTGTGGCTTCATGTTATCTTTGCTAAAAATTCTTTAGTTCCTCTTTTGAAAACAAGTTAATGCATTAACAATAAAATTCACAATTTTCCACTCATCTATTTCAGTGCAGTGCTGTCGTGCTTCATAAACTAGTAATTAATATTTTCCTTTTATCAGTCTTAGGAACCTGGGCTATAACAATACCTTGATTTTGAATGACCAACCGGAGAAAACCTGAGATACTCAAAACCTGATCTTCCAACTTTTCTGATTAAAAACTTCATCAGAATAGTTCAGACCGCCTAAAACTAGGCTGGTGCTCTGAGCTTTTGCTGATTTCTTGTTCCAAGTAGGAATTGTAGTAGCAGTGGAAACTGCTGTTTTTGTTAAAAATGAGCCTCTGAGTGCACTGCATCCCTCAACTGATGCCAAGGGGCATTTCTGTACTACAGCTTTACCATTTGCTGAACATTGTACCCTACTGACTACAGTAAGGTAATTCTCATTGTGGGTTAACTACGTCAGGATCAAGACCAAACCAAAGTCATGATTAGTGATTTTTTTTTTTTAAGGGAATACAATTATTCATCTTGCATAACTTCTAAAAGGAATATAAAGGTCTAGTCCCTTTCCAAATGCTTGCAGTAGCTAAAACTTTATTTGTTGCTCACGTCATGGTGCTGGAATTGGGTGTTTTCCTGGTCCAGACATTAATTTTCAGAATCTGAGAAGACTTGCGTGTTTAGGTGATTTGGTTCCTGTTTAACCCAGCTACCCCACKGGGGCCTCACAGATCTTAAAAGACTTCTGTGTGGGCACTACGTTGTTTAGGAATAGCTAGGGGGAAGGAATGCTAAGAACTGTTCCAAAACCTTGAGTGAAATTAACCGGCACCTAGTCCTCGGAATTAAATTAGGGGCATAATTTGGACGCACAAATCACGAGAAATGTTGCATTCCAAAATGAGATACTTGCTGCTAATAGACAGGTCAGATGAATCAGAGACTGCAGAGATTTGCAGATGAATGAAAGAGCATTTAAATGACAGAAAACCATCTAACCATATTATGTGACAGTGGTTTTTGGCTTTGGTTGTAGGCAAGTGCAAAGGTTACATGATGAGATCACTTAGGTACAGATCCAAGAAATACTTTTTGTAAGAGAAAACTCTTCATGTAGGCTGCTTTGGGCTCAATCATGTGTTGTTTTATTCCTATACTCCTACAAGCTGCACAGGTCACCAGGTCTTCACTGACTTTTTGATTAGATTGACTTTTAAAAATGTAAGTAGCAAAAGAAGAAAATCTCAATAAATACCAATAAAGGTAACTGTATGGAACATTATTTCAAAGTATCCACATAAAACTAAAGGGCAACAGGCAGGTTTTTACAAACCCTACATGAGGAAAAAGGAAAGGCAAGCCATGTTTCAGGTTGGTGGGGTTTTTTTTTTGTTTGTTTGTTTGTTTTTTTTTTTTAACAAGCAGCTTATTATGTGGCCTAGGTCTCTGAGGAGATGGGTAACAAAGTAGATAAATTTCAGTAGACCCTGTGGAGCCAGTGTGGGGCAGTGAATGGTCTTTTGGCAGCAGGCAGAGATACTGTTATTGTAAAAGCCAGACTGTATGATGTTTGAGTAAATTTTAATTAGATGTGAAACAATTACAGGAGCCAAGTTTTTGTAGCATAATTCACATTTTACAAGCTGTGGACCAGATCCATCAGTGAGAGTTCTCCCAAGTAGTGACTAAAGTGATTGGCATCTTGCCAAAAGAAGGGTGTGAGTACCTGACCTTGATTATTGAGTTGTCTATTAGTTCTGTTCTGAATCAGACTTCTAAATTCTTAGCTTAAAAAAAATCTACATTGTTGCATAGTGTTCAGTCTTATTCATGACCTTATTCATGGAGTTTAAAAAAGTGCAGGTAGCGCTGGACAGTGGTGTAGAGGAGATAATAGCACTATTAGTGTTTCCTGTGATAGTCAAGATTTTGRCTCTGTAACATTCCTCTAGGCCTTGGATGGCTGCATCGTACTTACTTTTCATAGCATGGTTTTACTTGCATTATAATTGTACATGTGCGAGCTGGGTGGTTGAAGTCTGGAGCCAACTGCAATTTTATGTGCTCCATGYATAACAAACTTCCACGCAGATCACTATCAATACAGTTCATGAAACACCTCCAGAATCTGCAAACTGTTTTAAGATTAAGGGTAATGTTTTCCATAGCACCGTTACTAAATCCTGTTGCATAGTGTCAGGGAGTTTGTCTTGCTTCTTATGGTGCAGAAATGAAARGATGGTGTCAGGAAGCTATTTACTGCTCCCTAATTCTGAAAGCTGCTTTAGCCCTAGTGTTCTTTAAAGATAGACGTTCAGCTTTAAGCCCATCCATGCAAGGCTGATAGAGCAGACATACTAATGCTTTCTTATTATCAACATGTTCCTTTAAGTGAAAATCTGAACTAAAAATGAACAACGGAGAGCCTCCTCTTAAAAAGGAAATTTTCTGCTTATTATCAAGATCCTCTCACTTATGCTGCCTGAGGAGCAAAAAGTAGGCAGATTTCAGAAGAAAATCTGGTCAGTTTTGTAGTGATAGATACATGTGGTATGTGCATGTGGTATTCAGCAAGTGCAACAGTAACTTCCAGAAATCTTCCACCGTCTGTCCCCACTGTAATTTGTAGGATTACACATTTTCTGCTACAAACCTAATCCCAGTCTCTTTAGTAATGAGACACCTGTCCTGATAGTGTTTAGCAGACATTTGAAGAGACATTTAGGGATGCACATTTTCGTATTATCTTTTAGATAAGTATTAATTGAGTACCTGTGTCTTGAAATTAGTTTTGAAGACCTTGGTTTAGTGTCAATCTAGATTTTGGACTCCCTTCTGAAAAATATCTGCATCTGTCCTTTAACAAGAAGCAAACACTGGACCCCAGGTGTCATAAACTGGAAACTCCTGGGTAAGAGAACAGATCACTGCACTCTTTCCACTGCACTCTTTCCACTCTCTTAAGACAGCAAAGCAAGTCACAAATGATTTGATGTTATTAAAAGGCTTATGAGAATAGCACAAGTAAAAAGACAAATATTAAATATCCCGTACTCATTTTTATACCCACTTCATTCAAAGTATCTCAGTGTGATAYAATTGTAATTTCATTGGAGGGAACTAATTTTAAAGGATCTGTATAAAACTTTCCCCACCGACCTACTTTTAGCATGGTAAGATTTTGTGCATGTGTTGGTTCAGTGGCAAATATGCCCTTAATTATATCATTAGCTGTTTCCAAGAATGAAGAAAGGCTAGCTAAAATGTACCTAACTTGTTTCAGAGTTATTGATGATGATGAGAAAATATAAAAAAGGTACATGTGAGTGAAAAAGGAAAGAAGGAAAGACACAAACCCTAATTTTAAATGTATATTTCTTTCTAAGAGAGTAARGCAAGTAGCTTTCCACACCGCATTATCACATGATTATTTCCTAGGGATCTTGTAAGAAGAGTTGTCTCTCAGGGTGTATTTTAAGATAGAGCCCAAATCCTTGTATACGCCTTTCTCTGTGACTGATTCTGTAGATTGTATTTTATCAGTCCTTCCCCCTGTAACAGTAGTTAGAAGTATCAGGAAAAGCGAATTCGTTACAAATTCTTCAGAATAATTGATTATCTTATAAGCTACCTTCCTGCCACAAGCTTGTTTTCTCAAAGGCTGTGGACAGCTGAAAATAAGCTGCCATGTTTTTTTCTACTCTGAAAATTGCAAAAAAGTCTATTGTGAAAAACACTAAAAAGCAGTGTTTTTAAACATGAGCTAAGTTGGAAAAATGTAGAGATTGCTGCAGTTTGTTTTTGTGTTATCCACATTTTTTTCTGTGTCATGGATGATTTAGAACATCCAGCTCGTGGATATTTTAGAAGCAAAGCAATAGCGCTGGGGACCTTTTTTCTGTACTTAATTGCAAACACCTTCCCTCTCATACACCTCAATATGAAGTGTCTGAATTAGCTGTAWGGGTTATGAGCAAATAAAGTATATTGTTAATGAATTTCCATTTTGTGAGTCTGGTGTGACAGTGCTACCAATTCCCCTGRTGTTTTGCCAGCAATTTAATTAGAACTGACATTTTTGATTAAAAAACACAATTGGAGACTGGATTATTTCCCTCTTCTCCTTCCCTCCCTTCAGTTTTGGAAGATAAAAATTTTTGTTTATAGCATATTTAGTTAACAGAAATGTGAATATGTTAGGTAGAATATTGAAATCAACTCTACAGTAGAAATTGTGTTACATTTTGTTGTTTAATAATAGTGCTACACAACACTCATAACAATATTTCCACTAAATAACTTTTTTCAGGCATACAACAGATCCTAGAGAAACGCTACAGATACCAGAGCCCCTGAGAGGAGGCAGGAATTGATCTAAACAACAATTTCTGTAAACAACAAGCTTTGTCTATCACAGATTGTTGTTGCTATTGGAGCCCTGTGCTGCAGTTGTCAGATGTGCTTGCATCAGTGATCAGGTATTGATGGTAGAACATCTTAAACATATTGTCTCTAATTAGACTAACAACATTATGTAGAGCGGTGGCGTGGATGTTTTGAACAAATCATATTCTCATATACTTAATATCTACAAATCAGCAGATTAATTCAGTAATTTTCCAATTATATTGATTGTGTTTTTTAYTATCTTTTATAATGCTAGTGAAATAATGTTCATCATTACACAGTTAAAATATTCCAGGTGTACSTTTTCAGGTATCTAATAGTGTTGATCATTGTGATAGCATTTACACTGTAGTGTAAACAGTAGAATATCTTCCTAGGACTTTTATTTACAAGTAGTAAGAACTTGCAAATGTGTTGCATATTGAAAGCATTTGTTTTATTCTTTGAAAATGTGGTACCTGAAGATAGCCTGTGGTTTTACWTAATGAATTATATCTTTAATCATTGATACACTTCAGCATTAATCTGATACTGGTGGAGACTGAAATACATCAAGTGCTCTTTTAGATAGTAGATTTCTTTTTCTTTTGACAGCTTTTGCTCTCTGTTTTATTTCTCTCGCATGCTACCTGTAGTTTAAGGTTTTCTTTTTGTTTGTTTGTTTGTTTTTTCCTGAGGCAGAGCATGATATGCTTAAACTGATGCTCTTGCTGAAAGAGAGGCACTTAGTTTTGTTTCTCAAAGTTCTCGGTTGCTAGRGAAGACTGGCAGTTTAGGAACTAACACTACAAGTGCGAGTACTCAAGTATGGGTTGGGCTGGCAGTGAGGAAACTTCTCAGGCTCTTTAGGAAGGTTCCACACATCCGCTAACCGTTAAAGAGGGCAGCTTGCTGTGTGTGTTTTTGTGTTCCACACTCAGCACTAGATGGCTTAATGTGCTATAGGTTTCTATATACTTGATTCCCTTGGTTGTTTTTTTTTTATACAATGTAGTGCAAAATAAGTATTTAAGCTTTTTTTTTTTTAAAAAAAAAGGCACATTGAAATAAGACAGCTTTGTATACCTGATATTTGAGGAGAAAATTGTTGTAGTCATGAACTTAGATTTGGCAAAACAGCAAAAATTAATGTGATTAGTCATAAATCACTTATTTTAAAATAAGGTAATGGAAGGTAGATAACAATCATTATTTAATGTTGGCTTCTCTGTTTGAGTTACTTTTTTWAATTTTTTATGGGCTTTGTTGAAATATATACTTATAACCTACTATTCAGTAAATATTGAGGTGAAATCATTAAGCTATTTTTAGTAATGCCCTACGGTCTTTAGTTCTATAGTACTGGTACAGGCTACTACTGCTCTTGACAAAATATCCCTGCAAGCATCTGCTTGTGTGTTCTCAGTGTTTCTTTTTGTTTTGAAAAATTTAAGTTTTGAGCTTCTTAATAGATTGCCTGTGAGTCATAGTTATAGCTGCCAAACCTTTTCCCCCACCCTCCTTTGAAGTTGGTACAAATTCTGTAGTTGTTTCCTACAAAAAGGTTAGATTCCCTGGACTCTATTAAGGTAAATCCCACTGATTTCAAAAGGATTTGCATGGAGTATCAAGAAATGCTAGTTTCTTGAGAGGAGTTCCTGGTGTGGAGTAAGTCAAGCTACATGTTTAGTTTTAAAAGTAACAGTGACTACAGGAAATTTAGAAATCAGAATTGCTTGCTTTTTTCCTACAGATTAGAGTTTCTTTTGACTGACTTATTTTCCATTTCTTTTGTATATTTTTGTATCCCTAAGCTATCAGTGAACTGAACATCCCAACTTCATCTGTAAAAACAAAGCATTTCTCTCCCAGTTGAAGCAGTGTCTTGTGCTAAAAATTATGTCAAGGCAAAAGATGAATGTAAATAGGCTTTAAAAAATAAAATTTACCCAAATGAAAAACTTAGAGTTCAAAGGTACTATTTGCAGCAGCTGCAAATCAGTAACCTGTTCATGGTCTCTGAATGGTTTGTGAAATAAATGGATGTCTTAGGGACCTCTTATGACTTAGGGTCGTTACTGATTACTTAGCCTAATTACTCAGTATAATTAATTATTTCAAGCCAGTAGATCATGATTTATTTCAAATTTAAAAGAAATATATATATAATATCAGTTTGCATATAGCTGTGACTAACAGTCTTTGATTTTAAGATGAGCAGCATTTTCTTTTTTTTTTTTTTTTTTTTTTTTTAAATTTTTTTTTTTTTTTTTTTTTTTTTTTATTAAACTATTATTTCCTCAGTATTTGGAGGGGAAGTAGTCTCCATACCTGAAATCTTGGAGACAGTTGTACATGAATGTGTATACGTGGTTTAGTTGCACTAAACTTGTAATGGCAGGAGATCTCAGGAGAAGTAAATCATAGTGGAGAAGTAAATTGTAGTGGTTGAGTGCAGAACTGTGATTTTGTAAGTGTGAGCAGATCACTACCTAAGATTGTAGAAAATAGGGTAAGCAAGAAAATATCATGCCAAGCTGGTTGCATGCCATGTCTCAAAGTCTTTTTATGAGACTTGCAGCTTCCTTTCTTCTTCCCAGTTAGCTTTCTATTTCTTCTTCACGTCAGATTTCACAGGAAGATAAGTTGGTTTCTGATTCTTCTGTTGAATGACAGCTCCTACATGGCATGTGCGAGAACAGCACCTTTGCTATCTTTGAACCTGAGTCAGGCACTGACCCACATCATCATCATCTTTTTTGATAGTTTTCTTCTTTTAGTACTTCATTGTGAGAATTCAGTAAGCTGCTCTTCTGGTAGAGGTTCTCTCTCAATTTTGGAGTAAATAACTCTATAAAAATAACAGCAAGATTAGTTATCTTGCTTCCCATATCCCCATAAGTTGATATTGTGATTCTGTACTTTCTAAAGCAAGGCTTTGTTTCTCTGTGATAATTCCAAACACTCTTTTTTTCCTCAGCTTTGATGAAGTCAAGGCAATAAAATGCTGTGTTGCTTAACCTATCTGGATGGTATTTAACATGTTTTCTCTTTAGAATGTAATTACTCTCTTAGGATTTAATTGTAGGCTATTGACAATCTTTTTTTGTGCAGGATGCCAGATTAAAGACAGTCATAGTTTTTTTTCCACCTTTGTTCCTCTAATGAAGTATTTGCTTTACCTAAGAAAAACCCTTTCAGTGACTGAAATTAGCTAGCCTGTCCATGCCAAATTCACATTCATACCTCATCTTTATTTCTGTATAAAACACACAGCATTTTGTTTCAGTTAGATGGTTACRCAGTGTGAGTGTTTTGGAATGCATGTTCTGATTTTTAAACTAGGCAAAGAGAAAGTTGAGATTTACTTCTCCTCTTCAGAATTAAGAAGCAACAAAGTCAGACAAACCTTCTTTCCCCCACACKGTTTTATAATCCTTTTCTGGAAGAAGTGCTAATAGGTATGGCATATTAGGCCTATTTTCAGTACCTTTATATCTGCTGGGGGAAGATGTGTTATGTAATTATCTCCTGCAAATAAATAGATACTATACCCATGATACTTAAATTTACTTAAAGTAAGTCAGAATAATATTTAGCATTACTTGTGCTGTAACTAGTATGAGAAAACTAATTTGTGTGTGAATAATGAAGTTTGGCAAAGGTGCCAAGCCTGCAAAATTTTAGCCATCAAACAGAAATCTACTCAAAATACATAATGCTTTCAGTGTGAATCGGTTGAACTATCACAGTTCAAGGTGGGGTGTGTAAGACTGGAGTTTAGCAAGGCATTCAAGTATGCGCCCATCCCTCTTCAGTGACTGATTGAAGGGCAAGCAAATGCTTTTAAGTGGTTGTTGAACTTCTGACTTGGCTCTAAAATTTCAAGCATCTTATACATGCCATGTTTTTCTGAAATTTCTCTGAACTCCCCAAAATTAATTTTTGCAAATACTATAACTTCCTGAAAATCTTAATGCAACTTTCTTCAGGAAATAAGTTGAGAAATGCCAAAAATAGTTTGTGAATTCAGATTTAGGGTTATCTGTTCTGGAGCAGAGTTGTATAACATTCCTTCTGCAGTATTGGTGTTATAAACAGAGYATGTGAAAATATGTGGGAGAGAATAGCCAAGGAGCTTTTTCTTGCAGACTGACTTCTTTTTATTTTGACTCTTTGGAACATAAGACTGGAAAATAAAGCCTCTGTACTTGATATAGTCTCTTGTTACCACAGATGGTTGTGCTATACAAGTCTTTAATACATTTATCAAGTTGCATTTAAAACTGGTTATTAAGCTGCTTACTGAATTTGAAATATCCTGAATGGAGTGAAACTCGTTGAAGGAACATGTCAGCTTACCTGATTTGCATAGTCTGCTGTTAATTCAGGTACTCCTAGCTGAATTGGAAGACAAAGTTATGATTTTTCTCAGTGCCTCACAAACTTTCATATGTGGAAAGTCTTTCAGACAAATTGTCCAACGAACTAAGCTGCTGTTTCAGCAGTGCCTATAATTACAAATTATTTCAGTGCAAGAGTCAATGTATGAGGTATTTAAAATTTTCTTTAAGTTGCTGTCTTTTAGCCTCTTCTAGTAAACTTGCYCTGTGCAGAAAAGTGGTAAGCAAGCTGAATCTCCACTTCCTGGACTGTTACATAGTTTTCTGCAAAATGTAAAAAAATGGAAACTGCTCTTTGGCTGAAATGTCAGACTAAAACAGTTTCAGTACTTTTAGTTAGCTTAAATACTTGCTCCACCATAACTCTTGCTGAGACTCGAGCARATAAGCTTGAAAAATCCTCTGGAATGTATCTTGCAATGCTTCATGTCTTAATTACTTGAATATCAATCTGCTATTTAAGCCGTTGAGCTCTAAATAACACTAGTAAAATAAAAGAGGACAAAGTAAAGAAGTATTGTATGTATTCTGATATTTATCAGTATAAACCCAAAAACTAGAACTAGAAGACACATAGTACAAATGTGAGAGCCAAGAAAGAAAGGAGGAGAATGAAGAAAAGCAAGAACTGCCAGAGTTGAAGATTAAATTTATTTACTTTGTGTAGACACAAAGGAGGAGAACATAGAACAAAGGCAAAATATGAAGAACTTTCAAAAGCGAGGATATAAACATCATGCAAAAAGTGACAGGACAGTGAAGGGGTTTGGTTTTTTTTTCTTTTTCT
>PTEX01000070.1:1465833-1545994 GCA_003342815.1 Eudromia elegans | reverse complement strand
AAAAAAAAAAAAAAGTTGTCATAGAAATCAGGGCTTAAGTGTCTTGATGAAGTGAACACTTTTGACCATCTCTGAATGTGTAATTCATGCTTTGTAGTTTGGAATAAAATCTCCACATATACTTATCAAACTTGGACACACGATAGATACTATAATATTAAAACAGAAGATGAAAAGTGGAAGAAAGCCCTGCAGGACCATTAGGCAACTGAGAACTGCTATTGTTGGCAGCTTTCACAGCTGAGCACAAACAGGCCTTTGTTTTCTTACTGCCCTTGAGCAGCATTGTGAAGAATCAACAGGTGTCGATTTTATTATTTTTACAGAGCATCTTGGATTAATATATTTTTRTTTTCTGTGATATCCAGAGGCTGACCGAATAGAAGCTGTGCGTACACACATAGCCACTGGAATAACTGGAGGCATACTCTGTGCCCTGATTTCTGGTCTTTGGATGCTTTTGGCCTAGTAAAAGAACTGGCTCTGCTGTTGTCATTGTACGCTCTTTTCTGCTGTAGACATGGTATCCATAGAGAAGATGTCTTTATAACAAYGAACACCTGGCATGTGCTTCAATTCAGGAAACATTAAGAGGACTGGGTCAGTTTGGTGCTCTTAGGTCTTGTAATAGCTTATTTATTACACGAATATCTCCTTTTCATAGCTATAAATCCTAGGAGAAGAGTAAAGGCTGCATTTCACATGTTTCTGCAGAAGTGGGTAGTGAATGCTAGAGTGTTCAGTTTAGAGTGGGTGGTCGTGTGGAAAGCTGTGTGGGGAGAGTAGAACCAGTACTCTCCRGCATTTACTCTCTGTAAAAAGAGTACAAAGGAGGTAAATGAGGTTTAACTACTTGTGATGGAATATTCAAAGAATTACATGACTGCTCTTAGGTGAATAAATGCTATTCTTGTGTTCTCAAATAGACTGCATGGTCTAGGTGGCATTGTTGTTCTCATTAGTGGTTAATGGCTTTGTCTTACAAAAATTGTTTGCTGTAAGAAGTGAGCTGGAGTGTTTCCTGAGCCTTAATACACCCCAAGATTTCTAAAAATGTATGTGGTATAGTTACGTATAAGCCATATTCCTCCACTGAAAGTAAGTTGCTGTTGCAGCAGTTTTCCTTTTGCCCAGTGTTGTTTTAAGCCTCAAATGTTTGTATTCTGTAATACTTACAATACTTCATCATACACTATATATTGCTATAGAATTTATCAAAAATATGGGCAGGGGAGGGGTGGGGGATGTGTAGTGTTCTTTCTCACTGAATTACAAAGAGTTGATGTGTGAGTGTCAGAAGAAAACATATTAAAAGAGTTCTGATAGTGCTGAAATGCAGTCTGTCTTTGCGTCTGTGGTTCTTTCCATGGAGTTTTTAGCAACTTTGTGGGTTTGTTTTTTTTTTGTTTATTTTGTTCTGTGGCTTTGAAATGGGCATGTGGAAAAGTTTGTTGTAATCTTAACATTTCARTTTTACCCACTCTACTACATTCAACACATGCATTTTCAAGGGAGAGGTTGATTAACTACTTYGGTGCCAGTGCATTGTAGCTACATCATCCACAGACAGATTCAAGCCAGTTCTATTTGTTGCTCAAAAGTGAGAAAAGAGAGTTTGGACACCACTTTTTCTGTCACAAGTMATTTTATCTGCCTACCACTCTGCTGACTGGCTAAGTGCTTGGAGGCCATGCTGCTCTCCACRCCACTGCAATGAGAAGAGAGGAATATTGCTGGAAGTTTACCATTTTCTGATACTGGCCTTGGCGCTTAAAGGCATGTGCGGAAAATCTCGCAATCAAGAACCGAATGTCCAAGAAGGAGACAGAGTAGTCCTTAAACTTTATTCAAATAAAGGGAGAGTCCACCGGGCATAWCCCTGTGGGGTSTCTCAAAGTGCTACAGGTCGCAGCCCCACTTTTATCCTACTTCCCAGCAGAGGTTAACCTTTTCCCCATTGGCCAAGGTACTCACGAGTTACAGGCTTCTGGTCCACCTACACCAAACTCCTGCCTCCTGCCAGCTCTTCTCACCTAAGGTCCCCTAACTCCTTTTTCCTCCTCACTYCTGGCTCTGCTCAGTCTCCCCCTGCATTTATTCTTTTGTCTCACTCATCAGCCAGGCTGTGGGGGAACTCCCTTATTTGTAAAGGCACAAACTTGTGTGTTCTGCTCAAAAGTCTTCAGAGCAGTGTATGCAAGAGACTAGCTGTTAGTACATCAAGTATAGTACTCTGAGCTTACTTCTACCAGTCCAAAGGCCAGAAACACCTTTTATCACAGGGAAGAGTCTTTATTTAAGGTGCAAGGACTTATTTTGGTCAGATTGTAGGTGACAAACAATTAAACTCTTWAAGAGTAGAGTAAAATTCTTTAAGAGTAGATTGGAGTACCTGGACTGTAGGATACACTGTAGACTTCCCTGCTTCCCTGATTGTGAATAGGGAGAGTTTGATGTGTCAAAAAGGTGACTGGAAAGCCTTCCTTCAAAGCAGGAAGCTGGCATGCAGATAGGGACTGCAGAGCCTCCAGGTGGCTTCCTGATGCTCACCACCCTTTGGGAGGTTTGATCAAGGATACATCTTAATGAGGCAGGACAGCCAGTTTGCTCTTGGTAGCTGATTGTTTGCTGTACTGGAAGAGCATCTGAAGAACACCCATATGCTTGTGTGTGTCTGCCCATTATGAGCAAGTCCAAGAATTGAGTTGCTTTCTGCCATCATTACTTTCCAAGCCAGCCTGCTAGGAGGGCAAATGAGCATGTGGGCTGGCACAGCAGAAGGGAGAAGGGACACTTGCCAGGAACACTAAAATTGTCCATTTTGGTAAGGGCTGGCTGCTATATTGAGGTGGTTTYCCTGCAAAAGTAGAAGAGAAATCTATTGAGAGACAGGGTCACCTGAACAGTAGATCCGTAGATCCTCTGGAGATGTTTTCTTGGACTTGACTGCGTGAAGAAGCTTCATAGAGGGCTAGAATTTCAGGCATGTTTCTGCCTTTCTTGTTTTCTATTTGCTCATCTGTGTTTCTGCAAGTTAGATTACTACTATAGCAAATCTATATTTTATAATACAATACCTAACAAAGAATGAATTTAGAAAAAAATAGTGATATTAAGCTGGCAGAGTTGTTCTTTCCTAGCTGGAGTTTTGCAGCCCTTAATTTATGAAGTGCTGTTTAGCATCTTTGGTTTTTGTGATTAGAAAACTGCAAGTGTTGCAGATAAAGGACCAGTTTCTTAAGTCGGTCACCAAAATGAAGATTGTGTGCAGTGTTTCTGTTGAAATAAGTGATGTTAYTCACTGAGAGTGTGTGCTTCCAGCTAGCTGTTTCCTAGTTTCTAGTTAGAGAATAAAGTGTTGACTCTGATCTTTTGAATTCGTAAGAACTCTKGGACCTTTTCATTTAGTTAACCCTGATTCTTTTCCTGCAGTATTATAAAACTTGAAGGCTTCACTGATATTCCATGCTGGAGTTCCCTCAGCATAAAGTAAAGCTGATATTGTTTTATTTGAAAGATCTCAGCTAYTGCCATTCAGAATTCTCTCTCAGTTAAATGTAGCCTCAGCTAACTTTGCTGAGTATGGAGCTATGATGATTTACATACTTCAAGGTTTTTGTACTCAAATTTTCCAAACTTTTTTTTCAACAAAGCATCAAGATAAAGTCTTTGCATTTTTCACTTAAGATTGTCATTTTAAACCAGAAACTCACATTTAAAWTTCTTACTAAAGCAGAAATGTGGAAAGAATGGAGTGATTTTAATGTGTCAGTTAAAGAATGAGATTAACTTTTAATAGGAGCCTTGTCTTTCCACGAAGAAGAAAGATGACACACAGTAAAATGTTTCTAGTTGAAATAACAAAATACTAGGAAAAAAGTTCAGCTGCATTCTAGTACGTCCCAATGTCAGGACTTCTGTGATTGGAATGAGACTCAAGGTATCTGTGGTAGCTTTAAAGCGTTCTGTTGTATGAACTGTGGGGAGTCTCGTGGCACATAGGAGTTYCTTGTTTTTCCCTCATTTAGCTGGTCGAATAAAAAAAACCATGAAAGGTGTTGTGCGGTACATTTTGTGAAAAGCAACTTGTAGAGGAATCTTGAGGTTTTGCTGCTTGCCAGATCATTTCTCCAGTTAAACCAGTCGAGACAGGATATTTCTTTGCTTGTTAACTCCCAGACTGCTCCATGCAATGTGTGCATTGGCCCATCTTCTTGCCTTATTGGGAGATGACTGCTTGGAGTTTTTAGGTTTGACGTCCCCTTTGATAATTACCTACCCTAGTTTCAGGTCTATTTTTTTTCACCTGTCTGCTGGAAGAAGAAGAATAATGTTTGTGTGATATTTGTGTGTGCTACGAGATGTATTCTGGTATGCCATATGATCAGAATTCCTATCTGCTTTCTGTGGATTCARTTTTATTTCTTTCAGTTGGTATGGTATGATACAATATCCTACATAAAAAGAATAYATTAATGAAATAGATTTAAACTATTTGGATTTTAAGTGACCAGTGAAAATGTGTAGTGAAAAATTAATCATGTACAGTGTCAATTCAGAAGCCGCAGTTTAAGAATTAATTGCAAGGAGTTTTAAACATTTAYGCTGTGTGTTCAAAGTCAAACATTAAGTGCTTTATTATATGTCTGTTTTTCTGGAAGAGGCAACATACAGTTTTGCACTGAAGTAGAGGTACTCAAACTCATTCCAAGTTTATATATGCACTGTATAATCCTACAAATGTAAATCGAGACAGTATAGACCAGCAGTCTCTTGGTGGTTTGTTTTTTTTGTTTGTTTGTTTGTTTGTTTTTGTTTTGTTTTTGTTTTTTTTCCCCTAGGCAAAAGAATATCCAGGTTTCCTCTGAAGCAAGCTTGGTGTGGTTTGCATGTCAGATCTTTTTTTTTTTTTTTTTTTCCCCTAGGCAAAAGAATATCCAGGTTTCCTCTGAAGCAAGCTTGGTGTGGTTTGCATGTCAGATCATTGTCCTGTGCTCTGTGTACGTGGTATATATGTGTGCCTGCCTTTAAAATAAATTCTGGTACAAAAGAATTTAAAAATCTTAACATTAAACCTCATTTTGTGTTTATAAAACACATTTTGATTTTACTTTTCTGAATTTTTTTATTCATTTTATATAATTTGGTCTTCTGAAATTGGGATGGTTTAGTTGGCAAGTGGTGGCTTGCTCAAGTACTGTATCTCTGGGCAGAAGACTACATGCTTTTAAATGTTGCAAGCTTGTGCTGGTACAAGACTATTAAAATCAATTATTGATATAAGTAGAATTGATTCAATCATTCTTACTGATAAAATTGACAAAAATATTGGAAATATTGAATATGTACAAATAGTGAAATCCCCTTTCCGGTTTTTCTTCCAACTTTAAGAATTGTTTTACAAACTTTAGGTGTTAAGTACATTAAAGAGGAAGTTTGCCTTTTATATTTCATTTCAAGTTTGTTGTCGTAGTTTCTTTTACACAGTTTTTCTTTTTTTTTTTATTACCTGATGCTAAATTATTAAYGCTAGTTGTCATTCATAATAACTTTTTTAAATCCATCCGTTTCTTAGTCTCTTMAGAACTTGCCTTGCTGTGCAAATATTGTGACATATGATTAAAGGTTCATGTTAAAGGTTTGTGTTTCCAGTTTTTAGTGTATTTTTAAAACTCCAGTGCAGTTTTCTTATTTTTCCAAAAACTGATTTCCAGGAGTGGATAATTTGTGATGTTTAGTGTGGTTTCATCACACTAAATCTTACAATTTAGTGTTCACAAAATTTGTTTGAAAAAATAGTTATTGTAGAGACAGCAGATGAAATTATGTTGCCCTTTTTCTGATGGATTCCGAAACATCTTAGGTACTTTCTTTTTGTGAGGAAAGACTGTTTTATGAATACAATTTATATGGTTATTGGCATGATTTGAATGAAAAGTGCCAGCTCCTCAGTTGTTTTTGTGGTTTTTTTTATATATATATATGTATACACACTTCATCATGCGTAAACTGCATGTTGGTCTTAAGACAGTCGGTCCTAATTCGAATTTGATGTGGTAGTTTAATAGGAATGTGTTTTTACAAGACTTCTTGCACTGAGATTCTTTGCTTTGTGAGGTTGACCTTTCTGTTGACATAATCATCTTTGCCTTAGTGAAGTCTTTGGAGAGTTTTTCTTAAGTGGTTGGCAAAATGTTCATTGATTGAGSATGAGTACCCGATATTGCCAAGAGCTTTCAGGAGGTGATGCCTCCTTTATCTATTATATTATTATTTGATAGCTGTTAATAGCTTGCTTTCCAAAGGTGTGCAGCATAGGTCTGTCTCACTTCATGTATATTTTTATGGGATCATATATGCTGTACCTGAGTCATCTTTAGTTTTTGTCTCTTGTTGTATGACCATCAGCATAATCATTGATAAAAACAAGTGGCTAGAATGTAACTATTTTTTGTTACATCTCCTTCTTCCCTCTTTGTTCTAGGAAATATTGCTTAGATCATTTGCAGATACTCCTTAAATTTATACCTTTGTGCAGTGTATAAAAAGTTAAAAATATATTATGAAAATAATTTTATTTACCATGTTTAATCTTGTATACATTAGCTGATGTGAATGAACCTTTAAAGTCAAATTGTGTTTGGGCCATTACTAAGCTGATGGTGGATAGGAAAAGACTGTCATCTTGGAGATGATCTATGAAAGTCTGAGAGATCTGTATTCATTTTGTGGATCATATTTTTCGCTCTCAGAATACGGTTTAGGGGCTGCTGCTTGGAGGATGTCTGGTATCTGTCACTAGACTGTTCTGGCCATATTTCACCCTTGCTACTTACGGGCTTCAGTTAGTGGTTTAGGATTGGTGTTATATACCCTCATTGCTCGAGAAATGTGCTTTGCTGTAGTATTAAATTAGAGAGGTGCTTTGAGGGGATTGGTTCTAACAAGAAACTAGTTCACACCTATTCCAGGGGAGAAACTGAAAGGCACGAGATCCTTTCGTTTGCTCTTTTGTGRAGTTTTTCCTCTACAAAATGCTACAAAACTTCCAGAGTTCATTAGCAAGTTAATCTTTGATGTACTTCTCTGGTCTCCACTTTTTTTCTTTTTTTTKTAAACTAATCAATAAAGTATCACAAAGAATAGTTTTATTTATATTTTAATCACACTTAAGAGATCTTATCTGAGATCAGGACTGAATTGTTCTGTACATTGTGCAGGCACACACAGGTTGGRAAACAGCAGTCAGGCCTGCTTTACTTGTGTTAATTTCTAATACTTAAAATATAAAAATACTACTGCGCTACTRTATGAGTTCATTCAGTATCTTAACTTTGGATTGTTAAATTAATAGTAGTTAGGAGAAATTAGAGGTTTTGTTCTGCTTAGCAGAAGTAACAGAGCCTTGTATCAAATGTAGATAATATKAATATAAAAATAATTTTTCTTGTATAGATGTAAAGATAAAGTTAAATATTTCTGCTCACCATATTTAAATGATTTCAGTTTAGCTGCTCATACTTAGGGAATTGGGTTGTCTTAATTAGTCCTTATGATAGTCTTTCTTTCTGTCATCATGCCGTATCTGTACCACCACTTTTTGTTTATTAACTTTTGTTGCAAACTATMGATTCTGTATATGAGACTCCAGGTATTTTCAGTAAGAACAGTTATGCACACACACTCCCTGTTTTTTATTGTATAAACTAGCATTGGATTACTTAGTGTTCCTCATATATGACAGAAGTAGTATTTGAAGCAAATATTATAAAAGGGTGGTACGTAAATAAACAAACCACTTAAAAGGGAGTTCTGTGTAAGTCACAGTCACATTTTAACTCCAGCAGCATCATTTTACCATAGGGTTGTACAGGAAAAGTTCGACTCGAGAACCTGCTGCTTCTGCTCAAAGGTTAAAATGAGTCAAACAGCAGAGAGAAGGGAAGCCAACACATAAGGCATCTGGACTTAAGTATTCAAGGTATCCTCAGGTTAATGAGTAATCAACCTGTGAAGGAGATGAGACCTGATCTGAGAATATCATTGATAATTGGAATTTTTTCAGCATGACATTGTGGCAGAAGTGCTGGCATTCTCTGGGTGGTGTTAAAACAATTAACAGGTTGAAATTCAAGGTCATGCTAGACATTCTGTTTGTTTTTATGATTTATCACCTGCGAATTACGAGTTGCAGCATGAATTATTTCTTGCTCTCTCCATTAAATAAGCTGCTAGATTTTTCCCCTGTGACAGTACCTGGGCAAGTCCATCCGACAGTTGGATGCAGCATTCTAATTCAATATTGCAAATAGTTTGAATGTAAAATCCTAATGAAACTAAATGAAGAAGATACATTTTTAAAGACTGCAGKTTTTTTTTCTCCTGAGTAATAGTAAACCTGTTTTTGCCTTTCTTCATTGCAGATCACCAGAAACTGGAAAGGGAAGCTAGAATCTGTCGCCTCTTGAAGCATCCCAATATYGGTAGGAACATTTAATTGTTTTCTACACTAAATATCAGTTTAGATAGTTGATGGAAAAATKCAAAATAGCGTGCAGAAGTAGTAAGTTTGAGAAAGTAAAATGGTAAGAGGATTTCTTTCAAATGTAATGCTATTTTCCAATTTGTCTGTGAAAACAGATCACAAAAAAACAAGTGTAGTGATCTCGTCTCTTCTTACTTATTGCTCTACCATCAGTGTCTGTGCCAGGTGTTTGAGKTTTTTTTGAGCAGTGTGTAGGTGGAGTTATTTCCAGTATTGCTCATGACTTTTTGAGACTTGAAAAAGGATGTCAGCTAATAGCATATGTTGCAAAATGAGACAGACCACTGAAGATATAGTTATTGCTGTTTTTACTCAGATGCTTATTTTATCATGTTTTGTTTTTGAGATTGTGTTCATCCATAGAAAAGATATATAAGAAAATTAAAAATGTAGAAAGCTTCTCTCCTTTTATTTCCAGAACTATAGACTTGCTGTTCCAGCATTCATGGAAAGTATTAGAAAAGAKTTTTTTGGCGGGTGGGTAGGTAGGGTGGGAGGATCTGTTCCCTTATGTATGGAAGGATAGGAACAGGTAAGTACCTTGATCCTGAAGGAGTTGGATATGGGTATTTTTAGACATTGGCTTGTCTGATGAGGTCTGTCTGTTAAAGAATAGATSTTACACCTGAGAGCTGATTTAGAAGGGTGGGATTTTCTTGCCTATCTTGTCTGTCTATCCCAATACAGATAGTTAAAAGATTGTTGTGAGGAAGAGTAGTGATCCTGCTAAGCATTTTAAATTAAMATGTGTATTTGGTGCACTGAAAGAACTTGACAATTTGCTTGCACTTCTTCCTTGTTAGTCTTTCTCCTTTTTATTTTCTATGCACTGAAGATGATCTTCATGAAATATTTAGACTAATGTGATTGTTTTATGCTTGTCAAAGAAACAGTTCCTGTAATTTGAAAACAARCAAAACCAAAAAAATCTGCAGTTAGAGTAGAGTTTGCTCCCTGAAAAAACTCTCTTCCTCATTCTAAAAGGCCTAGAGGTTTAATCTGCAAATTGGAGATGAGGAAGTGTAGCATTATCTGATCTTTTATAGCATTATTAGATCTTYTATATTTCATATTTTATCACAGTCAAATTTGCGCAGTTTAAGTTGATGGATGTGATGGATGATAAAGTAATGTGCAATTCATTTGAGGAGGAGGAGTAAAGTTTTTGAAAACAATATTTACAAATACAGTGCTTGTGTTACTCCACACAATAGTTTACCTGTGGCTTTTGTAATTATTTTTAGAGCATATTCATGTGTTTGCTCAGGCCCGGGAAGGTCAAGAAAAGAACAGAAATAAACAGGAACTGAGTGGTAGTGCTGAAGTGATGTGTGACAGTGTTGGTGACAGCATTATGTAAGTCAGCACAAAGTTTGTTACCTGTGCCAAGGTAGATTTTGTTGAAAGTGTTAAAAGCAATATCTTTTACTGCTGCTCATTTATGTTCTGAAAAGACACGATATTCCAGATTTGTATGAGATGAGCTGTTTGGGTTTTCATGCTATGGAATTATATGCCACGGGCTTGGCAATGGGCATTTTATTCTGTACTTTTTGAATTTCCACTGTCAACTATTCTGCCAACCATGGCAGTGTATCTGCCTGAAAAACACTTTTAGTTAGCTTCATTAGCTAAGTTCCTTTTTTGTATAAATTTAGTAGTGAAGACAACTTTGTACCTGACTTACRGCATGGAAGAAAATCATAAATGTGTTTTATAAGAAAAAAATTGCTTTATTAAAAAAAAAAMMAAMCTTTTCAAAAGTAGTCATTTTAGCTCTGAAATCACTATCACGAAAGATAGTGGGAACACTTTTGTGTTTGCATGTCGAGCTGGGTGTCTAATCTCTACCSCAGCGAGATGTCTACCATGCCTTTCCCCTTCCCACCCTGTCTCCTGTGCAGCATTCCCATGCTCAGCTTGTTCAGCYGCTGGCCAGCCCCAGCTCTGCGAGGCTGCTGCGCTCTGGTGTTTGCCTTCCACCGGCCCTGTTGCCCTTGCAGTCACACACTGAGCCTGTGCAGGGAGGTGAACAAGACTGTCATTTTAGAATGCACTGACAGTGAAATGGCAGTGTATACAGTAAGGCAAATTGGATTTAACAGTGTAGATTAAGATGTATTTTATATGCTTCCCAATAGCAAACAAATCTTCTCATTATRTATGTGAAAATGGGAATGCCTGTCTAAGAGGTTAGCAAGGCAATGAATCCAAAACACACACATTTTTTTTAGCTATATTTTTTCCCCCGAGTCCCTTGCAACTCCTGGATTTCTAGTAGCCTAGAAAATAAAAGATTTTTTGAACTCTCATCTGTACAATCAATGCATATAATTTATGAAATTATTCTAAAATGCAATTTTGCAAATGCAGTCCCTAAAGGAAAGTAAATCTGGTTTAATTTGTTGAATGTTCCTCATAAGACAATCTCAGTGTGTTTCATTTTGACTCAATATAGATTTTTAGTCACTTGTGTTTTTGAGCAATACACATTCAGTGTAGATGGCAGTTTTCTCAAGTTAGAATTCAGTGATCCTTATTCCTTTTATTGGATTTATTCCTCTTCCTAGTTATTTTGATTAAATTTCAATTCCAAAAGTGACTTGGTTAAAGGTCAGCTTTTGRATTAACTTTAATAATGCTCCTCTCTAGAGTGTATTAAGATCTCTTCAGTCAATTGTCTTTCAAGTATAATAGTATATTGAAACTGTCAAGAGATGTATCAGGGTGAAAGAAAACCTTTTTAGTTACCTTTTTGAAAGCTTCCCTCTAGTCAGACTAAAACAGCACAGCACTGATGAATCACATTTTTAGATTTCAGCCCAAGAGCAAACACATTGTAGCTTTCATATAAGCAAGATTTTTGCTTTAATAGAGRAATAGAACTTCTGCAAATGACTATTTTTGTATTTCCAGGGTAGATGCCCAATTAATAGATTTCAATATTGAATTATTTCATCATGAGAAGRAAGAATTGACATCTTAAGATGGCATTTGAGAAAGACTTGCAATTTAGTTTGTATTCATATGCAATATACTTGAAATATTCCTGTGATATTGGCAGAGGAGGCATAAAATCGGATGTGACTATTTTTGGTTTTTTGGTGTAGCTTTGGAGCTAGAGATCTGGAGACGAGAGAAAGAATTAGGAAAAGACTGAATGTGAATACTTTCTTCCAAAGAGTATAAAACTCCTAAATTTGGATATTAGGGAGATACATATGAGAYATTTTCATTTCAGTTCCTGATTTGAATCTCCCTGAAAACCTATACAAAATATTCAACACAAAAGAACAGAGAGAAAACTAGTATATATTTTCTGTTACCTTTATCAAGGTATTTGTGACATAAGATCATCTTTAGACGAATCATTGTATTTTCACAGGTATTTTCACAGATAGTATRTTAAGTATGTGTTGAGGAAGTTTTATTCTTCATCTGAATTATATATTGAGCTTTTCTACTGGAAGAATCGTTTTCAAACAAGGTGCCAAGATAACTAGATCTGAATTCATGTATGACAATCTAAATTGCTGATGATTATTCTCACCGTAGAATTGTAGGGAAGGGTARCTGACTAAATCAAAAGCTAGCTATTTAGCCTTTTCAGGTTCTGAGCATATGATTGATACATTTTAGTCAATGATAATTCATTCTAATGTGCAGATTCACTTCTTGATTCAGATATTTATGGACAGCAAAGCATATAGAAGAATATGGTCTTTTTTTTTTTTGCATGAGAAATACTCTTGGGGTAGAMAGACTTGCACTTCATATCCTTGTGATCAAGTCACAGATATGACTTGTAGCTATCAGTTGCCTTCTCTGAGACTTTTTTTTTKGGCTGTATTATTACATTACTTGTGTTACTGCTGTAGTGTCAGTAATTTGTTAAGGAAAATCTGCATGTTTATCAGGCCATCTAAGCAAATGGATAACCACAATAAAAATGTGAAAGGTAGTTCTCCTCTGAGGTAATGATCAGTGGTGGAGTCCTGAGGAAAARAACGATGAATATTTTTAGCAATGTTCTTAACAAAAATTGAAGCAACTATCAAATGTTTGATATAGTGAGGTCATTGGATGAGCAACAAATAGATATGAGATCACATATTTAAAAACAGGGAGTATATGTCTTTCTTAAAAGTGAAGGCCTGCATCTTGGAAAGTAGTGACTCCAAAAAAGGCTGTGATAACGAGATTTAATGCTTTAAACAAATTTAATTTGGTGATTGTAGTACACAGAGCCAACATATTTCTCAGATGTAGATGAGTAACTATCAGGAAGAAAGAAGTAGGGCCTTTTGTTTGATTCTTTTTGTTCTTTGTTCTCTGGCAACAGAAAATATTTCTAAAATTCTAAACTGAGCTTTGACAAATGTGTCAAAAAGTTTGATCTGTTCAGAGGAGATGATTTTTTTTTGCCTACAAGGGTAACATGACGTGTTTGTTAGGAAGGAAAAGCAAAAAGGAACATGACTGCAGTGCTAGCATTAAACACAGTCAGTTTTCTGGCAACAGAAGTAATCAACCATGAGAATTACTTAGGGGTATGGTGATGTCTCATAATTCAAATTCTGGATGTATTTTTAAAGCCCTATACTAAGGGCTGTAATTGAAGTTGCATATACTCCTATTACTCAAAATTGAGTACAGACCATTWTTTTTTTGCAAAGCTGAATTTTTTAAAGAATAGTTCAAAGCTAATTATGCTGTTTCTTCAGTGCCTAATATGTTGGACAGTCCTTATTGATTGTGTTTTATATCCAGCACAGAAGTGTCATGTGCATCTTCTAGTTGAAAGATGTTTTCACTTGAGGTACAAGTATAGCTCCAAGATACCTTTGAAAGCAGAATATCTGTGGGGGCTGCCCAGAGATTGCTTTGCATATAACTAATTCAGTTTTGCAATTTTTTTTATTCATGTTTTGCTTCATGATTTCTGCTTCTCCATCCAGCTATGTAGATGTGAGGTCTAATGAATGGTGTAAGGGGAAAGGGAAAGATCTAAAAGGAAAGTAGATCAGAAAGAGTACTTTTATGTTTTCCTTTTCCATATCTAACACTTAACACTTACATAATCTATATGTGACAGTTTGTTTAGAAAATTTCTTTTCTAAACTAGACTTTCTCATCATTTTAACCTGCAGATATTCTTTAGCAGTGCTTATCACATATGTTCTCACTTCTGTCCCTTCTCTCCTCACTTTTTTGTAACAAAGTAATTATAGTAGGTAATTGTTACTTTTGTATATRTGTCAGAGTAAGCCAACCAGCCACTGAATTTTATATTCATGAGAAAACATGCTAAATTTGTTGCCAAGCTTCTTCCTAGTGAGTAAAAATCAGATTCACAAAATCTATAATTGAGGTGATTGGCATAAAAATGAAGAATAAATTAAAAACAAAACAAAAGACCTCCCCTAAAGCAAAACAAAAACCAATGTGTTTTTATAGCTACATTCCTGTTCCTACAAACATCCTGTTCCTTGATTCATCCAGATAATGCAAAAAAACTGTGGACCATAACTAGACCATAACTGTTCTTTTATAAATAGAAGATGCTATAAAAGCACTAAAATATCACAAAAATTAAATGGATAGTATAACTTGTCTTCATATATGGAAGTGTATTCTAAATTCTCTAATGCCTTTAACTTGATTGAAAAACTACAAAAAGAAGTCAATACCACTGTGAATAACTTTTATTACTTACTTATTACAGCTTGCTAACAACAGGGTTCAAAATGAAAGTCATGAATGTGAGCTAAGCTTTCTGTTTAGAAAGCCTATGAATTCTTTCTATATTATACCCCACGTTGCATTCAAAGCTTTCCTCCTTACCACCAGCTGTTATATGTAATATTGCTTTGAATTCATTAATTTACAAATTTAGAAAGAAATTTTGTAAGGAAGATAGTTGTTTCCTCATAAAGAAATCTGTTGTTCTGTTTTCTGAACTTCATTGTCTTGCGATGAGTATTGGTACCTTAACTTTAGGTGAAGCTGCATTTTAGCACTCTCTGCTCAAGGTATATTTGTTAATATAATAATTATACACCACCTTGGTAACATTTTTGACTTTGATTTACAGCCTACTTTTGTAAATCTGGTTTATGAGATCTCAGTAGCTATGTGAAGCAAATACTGATGCCATCTGAAAAATTGCTGATTGGAGTCTTTTCTAGGTTGAGTTTGCTCTTGCAGAGTTTACACTTAGTGGCATAGCATGTGGTTAAATCAGAGTTCTGTTGGTTCTGCCCATAGCTATTGCAGAGCTACTGTCTTTACCTTCACTCTCCCATTTGACCAGAGCTATATACAGCCAAAGTTGGAATAGTGCATGTAATAGAATCACAGTAAATAATCATAATCTTCTGTTTTCCATCAGCAGTTGAAGCTGCCATAGCAGTGCCAACACATCTGACTCATTAGGACATATCATTCCTCTTTTGCTGCTGTCTACCCCTTTTGCACTATAGATGTGGTAATAAGATATGGCAAGAAGGCAGGATTCATTACCCCACTGTATCAGGCTCAAGTCTGACACTGATAAATCTTCATCTCCTCCCATAAGGCCACAGCGGATTTTACTGACATGTGGCAGCCTTTCAGGTGATAAATGAAGTTCTCTTGGCAACRGGACAGGTTGTCCCTGAGTGGCTTTCTAAGCCAGGATATTTAGAGGTAACTAGGACTGCCAAGCAGAAACAGTGTCATGTCAGCTCTAACAGTCCCTGAACCAGTTGTGTGCAATCTGCTTGCATAGCCTCAGCCMAACAGGAATGGGATGACTAACATGAGCTGAGGTGCCTTGGAGGGCACACTGGCAGAAGCCTTTCTTGTTCCTCAAGAACATGTACCTGGATGAGCTTTCTGGATGCAAAGCAGCATGTTTCCAAGAAAGTCTGGCTCTGTAGCAGGCCTARAGGCAAGACAATCTGGGACACAAGGGAAAACACAAAAATTACCAAAGTGATTTCATAAATGTGTTAGTTGCTATTAGCAGTTTAGCTCCGGTTTCCATACTTGAACTGGAAACTTCTCAATAGATTACCCAGGGAGTTAGTAGAGCACAGACTTGGGACTAGAAGACTTAGCAACCCCCACACCTTTGTGTTCAGGTCAGTTGGTCAGAAGCATATTGTTACCATGAATAGGAGGAAAGCTGTGCTCTTYGTTTTGTTTTGTTTTTCCTCTTATAGTTACGTAAAACGTTAGCACCGAACTTGCTAAATACTTCATATAGAAGACGAAAATTTCAACTTCTATTCATTGAATAGAGGATAACTAATGATATGTGAAGAGGGGAGAAGGAGGGKGTGTGTGTGTCTTCTGTGTAAGGAGAGGGTCGTTTCTATTTTTTTTCCCCAGGTTTCTTCATAGGACTTCGTATGCATACTCAAGTATCTGGAGAGAATATGGAGCAAATGTGAATTTAATAAATCCTTTCTCATTTGTGTGAATTACTGTACTAAAGTCAGTAGTAGTTCAGCTGGCATTAATTAAATTATTGTATATATATTACATACATAAGACGTGAGGGGAAAAAAAAGATTCAAGGTTATTCAGATTCGGTGCATGTAATTCTTTAGCATGGTACTTTCTCTGAGTTTAATTTCCCTTTTTGCCATCTCACTCTTTACAACAACAACAAAAAAATGGACTTTAAAGCTAATAGTAAAGTTCTTTCCTGGAGCAGTGAAAATAAACTGATCCTCAGCTGTATAAGTTCATGCTCAAAATTTTTTTTTCTCTTAAACTTTTTTTCTCTTAAACAAAAATCAATAAGACTGTACATAACAGATACCCCTTCCTCTAATTGTCCTCATTGCTTAGGTGATCTGATTGTTATAATAATTTTATATCTCATCAGGCTATCAAAATAATGTAATTTATAATATCCATACTGAGTAAGGTAACCATAGTCTCTTAGAGAAATCAAATAAAACAGATGGAAGCCAAATAAATGAGTAATATAAAATAATTTCAAAGTTAGTACAATAACCAATTTAGTATTAAGAAATAACAGTTTAAGTTTCTGAAATCAGCGGTAACTTCAGCTTGTAGTTGAATAGTAGAGAGCAACAACAAGGATATAGAAGTTGTTTTGTAGTAGCTATTTGTGAACTGGGATGCACTAATGATTCTGAACTCAGGCCAAAGCACGAGGGGGCATCATGTGTTTTTCATGGCAACTGACTTTACTGCAGGTTTTTAATTGTCAGTAGTTTCCRTTATTACAGGGCATTTAATTTCTTTTATTCATCGAAGTTGTAGGGAATAGCTTGTTGATGTACATGACTGAAAATTTCCACCTCTGATAGCTGAAGAATTTGTTGGGCAAAGAGCTGAGTAGTATCTCTTTATTTTCTGTAGAATTCTTAAGGTTATAGAAGCAACTGAAATGTCACTGTTAACACTAAATAGGAACGTTTTTAATCTGTCAGTTATTTTCAATAGGTTAAGAATTAGATCCTATGACCTATCTARTGCAAAAGCAAATTACTGTAAAGGAAGAATTTTGGGGTGTTGCATCTTTCATCCCTGTTCCAGTTACAGCATTATCCTTCTATAGTGATAAGAATGGCAATTTTACTTCAAAACTCYTGAAGTTTTACTCCTCTGGGTTACTTGGGCGCAGAAGATTATCTTTTAGTAAAGATGGTGCTACTCTGCCATACTGAGTTGTTCTCCTTTCTGTACATGTAGKATGTAGGACAAGATTATTCTAGTGAAACACTGTTTGCAATATCCCTGATAATTACAGCGGCATTCTTAATATGTTGTGGAAAGGAGATTTCTCTGAGATTTGTCATAAATGTCATTTTTTCCATAATTGGTCCCAAAAGTAAAGTCTATATCGAGTGCAAATCAAGCCTTGAAGGGTTTTCCTTGCCTGTTTAGTGCTGTTTTGTACATTTGCTTAAGCACCTAAAATTCTTCTCATAATAAGCACAGCATCTGATAAATATTTTTTTCTTTCTGTAAAATCACACTGTGGTAGTTGGTAATTTTAAATGTAAAATAAACTAGTCTATATACCTGGGAATGGAATACAAACAACTCTTAAGAAGTCTGCTGCAAGGGATCACTGCTAGGCTGATTGCTCTGCTTCTCATTTGCATTTTGATTTCTTGTTTTGCTTAGTTTTGATATTTGCTTCCTTCAAAGAAGGGTTTGATAATTACACCGCTGRTATCAAGAACCATATAAATTACATCCTAGATTAAAATGAATTACTATCCTTTTATACATGAGATGAATCTTAGAGATCTTGTATAAAACTTACTTGAAAACTGTTTATCATGAATCTTTAGCTACGCGTTATACATACACATAGACATCATGACTCCCAGCTAAACCACAAATATGTATTTTTCCTCTGGACCCTTTCCTCCAAAAACATAGATCTCTACTGCTTAAGCTGAAGGAAGTACAGGCATTTTTAGAGCACTTTTAGAACATGATGTCAGTTCTGTTCCCTTTGCTTTGTACAGACAATTGTATTGATAGTTTTAATTATTGAGTTTCTTGTGGTTCTCAGATTAATACCCAAATGTTGGGGGGGAAAAAAAAAAGTGAACCTCTTACCTAACCTGCTTCAACTGCAGGTAGTAAAGCAGTCTTGTGAGTATAGACAGGCTTTCTGTTCTCTGTTGCATTTTTTGTTCTATCCACATCTGTGTGGGTTTCCACAGAGGTAATTGCAATCCTACAAATGGTTCTGTAGGATAGAACAAGCTCTCTCATTTCCATTTCTTATGAAGGCTTGATTAAGAGACAGTGGCAGGTTTTCATCATAAGCCACAAGTTTGTCATCTGTTGGTTTAATAGACCTTCCCTCTCTACTAAAACAAACCTCTTCAATAATTTGGAGTCATCATTCACTTACAAACTTATGTGTTATGAAACTGATAGTAATGATAGTAAATGACAGTTTTAAATGACAGTTTTACTTCTGGTAACATGACTTACTACAGTAGTTAATTGGTAGAGGAGTAAGGTACATTCAGTCAAAAACTAGTACAGGTGGTTTGGAACCCAGCCCAATAAATAGTGACAAAGTGGGTTTATTATGGAAACAGGCTTCCTTGGGATAGGACCTCATATTTCACAGTCATACGCTCTGTTAACTTACTGAAAGTTTCAAGTGCTTATGTGTCATCTTGATTAATTGTAGAAGGTTTTGGATGTCTGGGTTACTGGAAAACTTTGTTCAGTGTACTTGAAACTGTATGGAAGTTGGCTTCATACTACTGATAGCKGGAGTCAAAAACTGGTTACGCTAACCTCAGACTTTTCAAACAGTCTGCTTTTTTTTCAGATTGGCAACAGATGTGAGAAGTTGACATCTTCACTGCAGAATGAAAAAATGCCTACTCTTGCTCTTACTTTATGTTGATATTGAAGAGCAGGTTAAATTAGTCACGCTGGTACAATTAAACTACTATACACACCAGTTTTCATTGAAAGGTACTCCAAATAGCTCTACAGTGCTTTCCCATTTGTTACCCTTACTGTAATCTACTTCCATTTTATGCACTAAAGTAGCCCAGTACTTGTTTTTCAGTTCTATTTATGGCAATATAGAAAAAAAAAAAAAAGTTTTGTTTTAATATTCAACAGAGAAGTGTGAGCCAATTTGCTCTCTGACAGCATATATTCATATGTATGTTTTCTACTACATAGCAACCAACATGTTATCAGCAGAAGCTACTCAGGTTGCAGCATACCCTTTGTATTTATTCCTTTTCTCAGCAGTTCCTCCGGAAACTGGTGGAAGAAAAAATGTGGTCACTGTACTTCATTTGTTGCCAGCATAAAGAAGTTCTTGCTTAAGAAGTGGGTAATCTCAAGTCTAAGCTTATATCTTGATTTTTATGTACCATGAACCTCAAAGAATGATCTTTGGGTTTGTAATATTTTYCTGATTCGAGATATTTAGGATTCCTGTTTGTGACGAGGGATGGAAATTTGATTATGCATTTAAGGTCTGTGTAGGTTTTTTTTTTTTTCCTTTTCCTTTTTTGTTCAAAGATGGCAACACCAAACAGAATGTTTGTGGATCTGATCCTATAAAAGCAGTTTTAGMCTTATTTTCATGAATTATTATAAAAATGGTTTATTGAATAGGTAAAACACAGAGAGGCTAATCTTACAGTGATACTGTATAAACTGTCTGTCTCTCAAGAGTGTACAGTGTAAAATGACAAAAATGCAAAAAAAAAGCTTCCTTTTTCCTGTTCAGCTTAGTTGATACAAATCATTTGGAAGACAATATTTTCTTCCATGTTTTTGTGACTAAAAAGATCTTTCAGTGAAAATATTTAGACAAGCTTCATCTACTCTAATCTTGCTATAATAATCTGAAGTTTTCAAGCTGTGTGATGAAGCAGTATGCACACCTGAAAGATTTAGGAAAGTAGGCGTGATGTATTTGGGCTTTGGTCCTTTGCTCACACAAGACACATCAGAATGGCTATCCTGAATCCCGTTAAAAGTCCAGCCAGTGTCTCTGATGGGGACTATGGAGGCCTGTAAAAGAAATATGGAGAACCATGTCTCCAATTACTGCAGGTCAAGAACTTGCTGAGCATGAAGAAAGATTGTATGAAAGATTGCATGTATTTTAGTAGCAGCGTGTTTTTCTTCAGTGAGATTGACTTTATTCCCCTGGAACTTTGGGGTTTTTTGTTTGTTTGWTTGATTGATTTATTTTGGTTTGTTTTTTCTGTTTGTTTGTTTTTCCTTCCTGGAGCAGATCCACACCCTCCAAACACCGCTACTTCAAAGTACAGCTTTTCAACCTTTTCTGATCTCAAAAATAAGTCTACCTGTAAAAGAAATAATCTGTTGAGCTTATACTTATTATCTATAGTTAGTGCCCATCAAAGTTAATGAGTTTTATGAAAGCATGTAATAAATGTTTCAAAATTTTTACTTCAAAATCATRCATCTAGTATTAGGAATAGTTAATTGTGCAACAAAATGTTTTTTCCTAAGTGTTCTCTGATTCAAAAAAATGACTTGTGATTTGTCAGTGTAAGTTCTTCCTCTTTGAAAGTGGCCTGTTGAAAGTGGCCTATGAGTAAAATTCTCTAAGAGTAATGATGTTGCTTGGTATAGAATAAAATGAAAGAAAATGTTATATTTGAATGTGTGAGATCGCAATACTGTCACAAAGACACCRCGTAAACTGCTCCCAGGCTCTAGTTTAAATAGGACAAGATGCTGAAGTCCAAATATATCTCCAAGTATGGGAGTGGCTCAGCATGCTCAGAACTAAATATGCCTTTTAACAGTTAATGAATAGAGATCTAAATCATGGCAAACTGTTCAGTACCTTTTCCTCTTGTAGTCCGTAAGTCTGGACTTTTTTTTTTTAAATGCAGTTGGTTAAACTGAACTTAGTAGCATATCTCATTAAGTTGTGAATTCTCTTCTCAAACCCAGAGAAAAAAATTATACTAATGGAAATGTGCATGATTATAGCGAAGATCGACTTTTTTTTTGGTGCCAAGCTTGGGGTAAAAATAGGCCTATCAAAATACAGCAAGTTACTGATGTAGAAAAGAAGTAGCTACTGCTTTCTCCAGTGGAGAAACCTCTCTCATTGAGGTATATGTTGTAGCATTTTTTGATTGTGATACACAAACAAATGTTGCTAAAAGTGTATCTGTTAGTAGTCTCAATGCATGTGTCCTTTAGCAGTGAATGGTATGTTATTTTAAAAATAGTTGATATTGACAGTAATTGTTTTACTAGGGTATATTCAAAGTCACTGTGAATGGTATATATGCAGAATAACCTGAGACATACAAAATGTTTTGTACTGTTAATATACTGTTAAATTATTACTATTTGCAACATATGATAGAACAATTATTCTAGCTTAACTATTTCTAAATAGTGTTAACTTAGTATTTCAGTTCTCGTAATGGCTTTGATTTGCAAAATTTATCATATCACAATATCAAATGCCATATTCTGATGTTATGTTCCTTAATACCGAGAGCAAACATCTTTAGATTGCAAAATGTGGTACCTGCAGTGTTTAAATGGATACCTAAGCACTGTGAATGTTCATTTTGCATAAATATCATTTTGTGTAGGTCTTCAAAAATGAACTGCTTATCTAAACCTAATGTTCATAACCATTTCACCATTTCACCATAATGTCTGGCCACATTTTAGCTCATCAGTGTATTTTAAACTTCCCTGTCCTTCTCTGTGGACCTGTAAATAGAATGAATTGTCTTGTAAAAAAGACAGTCATATCATAGTGCATTAAAAMCATGAAATACTTCACCATCACACTGATTTCTGTTATCTACAAAGATGATTATTACATGTGTTTTCATCTTTCCTTAAAAATGGGAAATAGGTGTTAAATTTGATGGGACAATATCATGCTTCCCTYTATTGTCACAATGTTACTTAACTTTACTCTTATTATTTAGATAGTAGAATTTTAGGTCTGACTGCATATAAAAGTTGCATTACTGCAACTTCTTAAACTGATTTGCTTAGTTACTGTGGCCGTCTACTATTGTGTAAAGTGGGGAAGTGTTTTGTTTTAAATAGTTGATATTTTGTTTTAATCTGAACTGAAAGAGTATAAACTTTGTTTTAATTCAATGTAGTGTAAACTACAACATTTTTCTTGTGTAGACAAATGTTTTTTCAAGGAATATCTGTAAAACTTACTCTACAGTCTCCAGTAAGCAGTAACGAAGAAATATCTTTTTTTTTTTTTTTTTTTTTTTTAATCCTCAGTTGTCATCTCTCCATAGATATTAATGGCTACAATTTCTAAAAACAACTTTTTTTTGAAACTTGGAAGCTTTAAAAGCAAAAGAGAAAATGTAGTAAACCAACTAAATCTTTTTAATGTCAAATCTCTGCATTAAATTAGGCTCTTTATATTCCCTCCAAATGGTAACTAGTACTGTATAAAGTCCCCAATCTTCTCCCAGCCTGTCTGTCACTCCTTCTAGCATTTAATGACGCCTATCCAGTTATGCTAGAGAAATGTGCAGTTCTGTGTTCCCTAAAAAATCTGACCTCTCTGCTGGGGTAAAGGCTTTGAGTTGATGACTTTAACATACAGCCTCCAACCAGCAGGGCTGAGGAATTTCCTTTCTGGGAAATACGCGTATCTTGCTGTGCCTCTTTCCTCTCCCTGAAAAATCAATGCAGTTACAATATTTTAAAGTATATTTTGACTCTCCTTAATGCAGTTACATTTTATAATAGAAGAAATGTGMATATTAAAACTTTAATTTTCAAGTTTATTCATTCAGTTTGATGGGAGAAAACCCAAGCTTTATAGTCTTTTTACAATTTAGTACCGTTTTTTTCTTTAACGTGAAGTTCTTGAGTGTAGTTTTGTGAAAACGCAAAGTATACTAGCTTTTTTCTGACTTTACATTTTTCTCAGGGGGTCAACATGTCAGCAGTGACGATTTTTGCAGTGGTATTTGTATTATATTTTCACATATTTAATAGTTACTGTTAGCCTACTTTATGCAGAGTGTTTAAGCAGGTTATATTTGGGACCAGGGTCAAGGAATTACTTTGTATTCTCTTTCCCACAATAGTCAAGAAAGCATTGAGCATTCCTAGCACTTTGTGCTATTACCTGCATAGATTTTTAAATCTCAGGAGTATCTTGTTCATATGGATTAGAAACCAAGCTGCTCTGCACAAAGTGGTGTGGAGGCTGTCTGTTGCTCCCTCTCTTCTTCTTAAAGGTTTATCTTGACTGAAAGGGCGGAGGATCCTAGTTCAGAAATAAATCAAACAGCTGTTTCATGGTACTGTTAATGCTGCAGTTCCTGTGAGAGTTACTTTCTCTTCCCAAATCTGATGATCATGTTGGAAACAAATTCTGTGTCTGGAAATGAGTCCATTAGAGAACATTTGTTCCAGCATTTATTGCCACTGGGAAGGGCTGCTTCTTGTTCAGCTCAGGAAGGCAGCTTCTTGGATGAGAAAAAAAATTCATACAGCATTCAGCTTCCGTTAACCAACAGCTTATAGGGGTTGTTTTTGGGTTTTTTTTTTTTTTTTTAGCTCATATTGAAAGTATCTGAGGAGGGCCTCTGGAAGGTGAATGTGGCAATCCCAGGGTGCTTGTTTTGCTGTCAGCTGACTTGGACAGTAAAACGCAGACCAAATGTAAAGCAAGGATGCATATAATTGGACTTACTCCTTTTATGAGCCTGTCGGACATGCAGATCCATAGAGAGCACATTTTGGCTTGCAGCTGGGGCCAGCCTGGGGTCTTGGTGCCTACTGTCAGGTGCCTGGTGGAGGCGAGTTCTGCAGTAGGGATTGCGGGTGGTTTGGGTGAGCTGAGGTTAAGAAACCTGAGAGGATGGTAACCGTAGGCCAGCCAGCCTTAATCTCCTAAGAAGTCCAGGACAGGGCTCTCAGTTTTCATGTATGTATGTGCATACATGAGCACATATGTGCACACATGCTTGTTAAGAAAAACTTGATGTATCAAAGTAATGCATAAAGCTGATCCAACCTAGCAGCTTTGCAGCCACTGAAGGGGAAGAGTCTGCGAGTGTCTCCTGCCGTATCAGCTYTTCACCACGATATCATCCCCTCTTCTTTCCAGTCTATGCTTGTCACACCTTGCACTGAGCAAATTCAACCCACTAACCCAGCACGTACAAGTTTGGAAGGAATTTGTTGATGGTTTTCTTTTTTCCTCTAAAAAACATGTCTGTGTTTGAGAAGTGTTATATGAAACACCAGGTTTCTGTGGTTTATCTCACAGATTTGTGTTTCTACTTCGGGGTCAGAGCTAGAAATGAAATTTCTAGGGCTCCTTGATCCTAAGTATTAAGATTTTGTTTCCATAGGCATAGTTAATCCTCCTTATTTACCTTTAAACATTATTAATATCTAGAGTACTGCAACATAAAAACTTGTCTTCAGGTGAGTGATTATCACTTACCATTGGAAGCTGCTGTGGAAGATTAAGTAATAGGTTTCCTGGACTATCAGTCCTGATGAGTTTGCTTTAGAAGAATAAAGAAAAGAACCATTTTTTATGAAGGTATTGGGTCAAACCGAGATTGTGTCTATGTTGTTCTGAGCAACTTTAATGGATTTTTGAATATACGAATATTACAGTTGTGTCCTTTATCTCACTATGGAGAATCACTTTGAGCAATGGATACAGAGATGTTGCCAATTTTCAGAAGTTGTTGCTTTTTATTTAATAATAATGGAAGCCACTGGAATCTACTAATGTTTCAGAATATTGGAATAAGAAGATAACATACGAAAACTGAACTTGAATCCAGAATTTCTGTTTTTCAGTAGTTGAAGTCCATGTGGGAAGGGCTTGCTGCTGCAAGTGTTTATTTGTATAAGCGTATTCATTCAAGATTTTTATGGTGTTCAATTTTTTGAAGTGATTAAGTGCTTTGATTTTATGAAAGGTTAATTATTCTGTGACCAATTTTATCTCAGGGAAAAAATGAATACTTTAATCATTAAAATTCATTTTCTGTTAAATAATAAAAAAATCAGATTGCTCTTTGTGATATTACGTAGTTAAAAAAAAAGTTTTATTCCATAATGTTATTATTTAGAAAATGCCTATTTTGTCAAAAACTGAAAGTGATTCCTCAAGAAAATGAATGTTCCTATTTTAAATCAGTAAGGTGTTATGTTTCCTTTTTGCAAGTGGATTTCCTTTTATATTTTTTATTTTGTAGTAGTAGAATGAAAATAGTACATTGAGGGAGGAAGTGAGCAGGAATGTCAAATTTTTAGTCAGCCCTTGGGGGCAGGAAGGGACATAATATTCACTGTAGCTTCACTGATTCGATTAGAGTAAATCCCCGTGTGCTTTCTAACAGTAAGATGCAAATGTAGACCACATTTAATACATTCATCAGACTATAAGGCAGGTTCTTTAATCGTGCTAAATTCCTATAGTATTAGAAAAGAGATAATAGTGTAATGATCTAAAAGATAGTAAGTGGGACGATATCATCATGCTTTAGTTGATTCCCAGCTGTTAGAATGGCCCCTTGTGAGCTAGATTCTTGCTCTTCTGCAGAGACCATAAAAATCTTATTGTGGATTTATATGCACAATATTTCCAGTATTCCCTCTGGTCAAATCAAGAGTTCAGATTAACTACAAATACTCTAAGTCGTGGTAATTATGTAGGAGTGGTTATCAAATTCAGGTTGTGTGCAATAATTGAATTATTGCACAGTTAATAGATCAGTATCTGACAAAATCAATAAATAATATATCTTTTTTTTAGCCTTGCAAGATAGTATTGTTCTAGTCAATATTCAAATGAAGTATTTTATTAATCTCTCTTGAATACAGATGTTATCCCTGTTTAGTTTTGCTTGCCACATCTTGAAATATATATGAAGAAAATTATGAAGGACAGTAAATGTCCCCTTTTATTCATACACTTTCTGATTTTCGAAGTGTTGCAGGAAAGTTTAGAAATAACATTACTTTTAATTAAGTTCCTGACTCCCATTTTTATTTTTCATTTATTTCTGATCAACTAGTGGATGAACTTTCAAGGTTGAAGAACTCAAAAATTGAAAATAATGAGAATTTTATCTAAACTGCTGCAACTATTATCTGAAGGAATTATTTCTAGGTTTTTGAAAAGTGATTGTTATTAAAGGTGTCTTAAATAATGTGCTAATTGCTTCAAAAACTGGCAGCTGAGATATTGCTTTCAGCAAAAAATCGTGTCAGGTTTATTATAATCCATGCGACTAGCCTCACAGACTTACTGCGATCACATTTGTAATGTTTGTCGTGCATGTAAATATCTTGTTAAACTTCAAAATTAGTGGGTTATAGATTAAATGGCAAAGAGGAATTAACTTAGCTTGAAATATAAAATTTCTAGTAAGTCAGGGGATTTTATTGTAAATGAAAACAGAGATGTGTGGTCATTGCATTTTAGTGCAATACTGGTTTTTATTTTTCTAAATTATATAGAATTTTGCTATTTTTATACATGAATATTTAAAAGTGTTCTTCTAGACTTTCTGGTTAGGTTCATAGATTGTGATACAGTTCCACAGTATTCTGCTCTGTATGTGTGCAAATACATGCACACATGCAAATATAATGCATTAGAAAGCAACAAAAAACTATAAAGTTTTTTAAAAAAGTGAATTATTATGACTATTTTCCCTGAGAACTGCTTATATACAATAATAGGTTTTGTAATACTTGCTTAGTTTAAATTGCTTAAAGAAATAGTTAATTTTATTTAGGATATTTAATTTTTAAGCAGGTAAATTTCTGGTTTTTGGACTAGATCAGTTGCTTTCTTTTAAGTTTCTCTTGATAGCGAACTTGTGGTCTGCTGACACGTGTATAGCTGAGGATTTATCTGTACTTACAAACATCTGTTTAAACTTGAAAAACTGCTCTCCCTTTCTAGGGACTTAGTAGCTCAGTGACTTCCTCCTGATCACAAAATATTCTTCTTTCTTTGACATTTCCCACAGCATGCATCTTTCTTATGCTACTTACCATGTTATTGTGATGACCTGTTTAACATGGCAGTCTTAACCTGGCATGACTGAAAAGAGAATTTCTTCTTTTTCTCGCATGCCAAAAATGTTGATATGTTCAGGCCATATGCTTTGATACCACCTTGTTCAGTTCAAGATGGAGGTCTCATAGATATCTATTTTGGGACTTTATATTTTCTGTATAGCATAATTCTTTTACCAAAGCTGATAGTGTGAAAACCTGACTTCTACACATGCCTTAGACTTGAGGGATTTTATTGAAGGCAATGGGTATAAATATTTCTGGCATTTGTTCAGGATACAGAAGTTTATTGTGTAGGGCTTCAGTGAGAGGGTGTTTGTCACCAATGGTTGTTTTTAGAATGTGTGGYATTTTGTTCATGCTAGTTAATATTTAATGTTACAATGCCCTGGGGGCGAATGAAGTCTTTCTGTTTAAAATGTCTGTTTTTCTTATTGTTACATACAGAGCTTAAGTGGGCCTCTCACAAAGGACCATGCACTTGCAGTGTAATAAGAAGTTGCTTATTTTTTGAAAGAGTGTGGAAGCTGCAGAGCCTCATTCATTCATTGTTACTGAACGTGGGCTAGTTAATAGCACAGCACTGCTGACTTGCACAAGGCAGAGTAAGGATAGTAAGTGCTACTGTGTGCTGCTTGTGTGTTTAACAGCGTGGAGGTGTATCTTAGATGTACAAAGTGTTACTGTATGTTTGATGTCTTTCAAGAGTCAGCTGCCCTTGAGTGTTTGTACTACCGTTCTTAGCAGATTAGCCTCTAAATATTTCAGATTACTTGGACAGCAGCTCTGATTAGTAATTCTGGAGTTCTGTTGTATCTGAGCTTTATTATATAGGGTCCTGTGTAACAGTCTATAGGCTGTCATGGTCCCAGAAGAGTTGTCTCAGACATGAGGCAAGGAGCAATGTTTGCTTTAATCACACTGCCCATATTTCAGGTTCTGAGCTTCTGAAATGTGCACGGGGGCAAAAGGACATTTCCTTAGACGGTGAGGAACGTTGCCAGTCACCCATGGTGAGAGCTGAGCGCTGCTCTGTGACTACTTGCGCGTCCCTCACCTCGTCATTGCACAGAAGATGCAGGGTCTCTGTTCCACACAGCTGCCAGCCATTTCATTCCTTACACAGGCTGAATCTACATGGTCTCTTCTGTCATCGTGCTTGAGATTTCAACCATTTGACTTGAGTCCTGGGCATTAGTCTGCTAATGGTAGCAGAGATTCAGTGTAGATTATCTGAGTACTTATGTGCTTCTTAATAGGTTTGCTGAAACTTATAAATGATTGTTTTCAGAAAAATACCTGCAGATAATGTCTGTGGGAGTTGTAACCATAGCAGTGACTGCAAGATAGACTTAAGCAGTTTTTGGTTTTTTCTTGGATTGAGTTTAATGTTTGGAGGCTAAAATTGTGCCTGTGGCAAGCACCACTGATTTAAGGTGTTTGGCTCTAGTAGCAAGGATTCTTTATACTGTGTATCAAARAGGAAATAGTGAGAATGAGGGGAAAAAAGAGTAGGGGAATGAATTTGCAGAGTAGATTTTGCAGGGAAGGAGAAGCAGGTGTCTGATGAGTGCAGCCAGCAGCACTCTTGAGCAGTGGTTCACAAGCTTTTGCATCTGGAGCTCTGCTTCCGTATGGACATCAATGTTTCTGGTGCTTAGTTTGGGAGCTGTYGATCTAGATGAAAAGCTATTGGAAGAATCTTGGCTGCAGTCTCAGTCAGTGGCACTGCTGTGATGACTTGTGTACTGGCATCTGTGGGAGTTTCTGATTAACTTTTAGCAGTAGCTTTATTTTTCCTTCCCTTGTTACCCTTGACTTATTTTGTAGAGTAGGCAAGATGACAAGAGGTGACTTTGGTATAGCTGAGTCCTTACAGGGTGCACATATCTGCAAATCTTACACTTTGCAGAAAAGCAGTTTT
The DNA here is from genome assembly GCA_003342815.1 of Eudromia elegans. NCBI lineage: Eukaryota > Metazoa > Chordata > Aves > Tinamiformes > Tinamidae > Eudromia > Eudromia elegans. The sequence continues at coordinate 1,516,949 of PTEX01000070.1, read as the reverse complement.
GTGGGGACATTCTCTGTCAGAGCGCAGAAAATGCTTATAAGCAGACTTTTTGATATGGAAAAGTGAGCAGGTCAAATACTACCAAAAAGCATTTCCATTTTATGTTTCTGATACAGACTCAAAGGTTTGACTGCTTTAGTTTACCTCAGTATTTCAAAATGCAACAGCTTATCTGATGCCTAGTAACAAACGGATACCAGTTCACATGAAATCCAAGGTTAAAATGATTCTGTTAAGTTAGTTCAAAAATAATTAAGTTCATTTTTAAAAGATTTTTTCCTATAGGTGAAAGATGAATGTAGGCATTTTTAATATGTCCTTGGAATTGTACTTGTGAGGAAAGCACATTGGAATTTTTTAGAATTCTGTGATTTTATTTTTTTTTCTTTAATGACAAAAATTCTGGAAAAAAAGGAGATAGTAAACCTGTTTGTTGCCCATCATGGCTAACAGTGTTCTGTAGAACAGACACAAAATGTTACAGTGAGGCACAAAATGTCAAATAGAGAAGTTCATTTTATTTTTTTTCTCTGAGTGGAGCTTGCCCAAATTGGTGACTAAGTACAAAACCAGTAAGAGTTCTTTAAATAATAAACACTGTTATAGTCTGGTAATGGGAAACCATCTCCTTCAGCTGGAAGCTACTGCTGAAGCCAAGGAGAAAYAGTCTTGTTTTAGTGGGTTTATAGTTATATTTCAAATTGAAAATCGAAAAAACTCTGTACTCCCTAACTTTCTATCAAGTATATCAAGTTGTTTGCTGAAGACTCTGTATCAAAGATTTGTTTAACAAGTCTCTAACCCACTGGAGGAGAATAGTAGTACAGTGTGAAGGAGGAAAAAAGGTAGTTATGTGTCCTTTCCGCCATGTAATGTGCTTGTTCATGACCGCACTCGTGAAACACTCAGGGACTACCCAACTCCAATTAATGATAATTAGGTCTTACTGCAGTCTTTTCACAAAAGATGAGGGGAACTGTTTAGCACTGTTGAATGCTTTTTGTCTCCGAAGAAATGAGAATTGCGGTGTGGGTTACTGATTGGAGCTCTTATATGAAGTGAGTAATTTTTGTAATTGCTCTCTTTTAGTTTGTCTTGCCTCAATTCTGCCTAATGCTTTGTGTAAAGTGATGAATAAGTTTGAATTGAATACACCAATGATTTTTGTAGTGACTCACCCCTTAAACTATTGTAAATGGCTTCTCAAATTGCCACCACCATGTCCCTTACCCTTTCTAGCACAGAGCTGAGCTGCAGACTGCAGAATGTGCTGCAAGCTCCAGGCCATCCTGCACTGGCCTCTGCTGTTGTGCACCCTCTGCTCCAGATTCTCAGGCTGTCACATCTTCACCACAGATTTTCATCCTCCATGACTATTTAGGGTTTTCAGTCACCTAGCAGGGGAAATGGCATATAGCTGTATTTGAACTGACTGACAAAGCCAAACCAAGCAATTGCCAAAAGACAGTTTTGATCTTCCCTGACTGCCTCAGGCAATCATAGGCATGTGATCCTGAATCAGGAAAGGATTTGACCTCTCTCATTTATGTGAGTCAGACATTGAGGGAGGAAAAGAAAAGAAAGAATGTGATCCATGAAGATCCATGTGATCATGTCTACCACTGACAGGTAGGTTAGAGTGTGGCTCTTTGGAAATCACCTCACAGAACTGAGAAACATTGCCTGGCATTTCAAATCCCAATTATTTTCAAATCAGAAGGGAGGTAATGTTCTGCATCCCTCTTTCAGATGACAGAGTGAGAACGTCTCCCTTTTCAGGCAGGCAGTGAAGCTCTAGAAGCTTCCTCACATAGCACCATGAGCACCATGCCTAGTAACAGGGATGTGACAAATGCTTTTGGCTCTGGAAAGGTACTTGTCTTCTCTGAAACAGCAAGAACAAGTTCTATGTGGAGCTGCAAACATCAATGTAATGTAGCTATGTAACACCTTTAATGGTATAACTATTTCAGTTTATTTAAATATTAAGTATTTTCTGTAGGCTGATGTGTATGTGTTGTTATCTCTTGCGGTACAAGTAGTAGATGCCTTTTTTTTTTTTTTTTTTTTTTTAAAAAAAAGGGTCATGTCCAAGGACCTGAAATAATTACCCCTCCTGACTCCCTATCTGAATAGTGATTCACCATTAGTATCTTGGACACTATTATATGAAGTAGTGCAATGCTCCCAAAGTAGATGTGTTCACTGCGGAATATTTAAGAAAAAAAAATCTCAATATTGCATGTCTGATGATAAGCAAGCCTTTGACGGGGTATCAGTGCTAAGGCTGCAGTTTTCGGGCTTTATTCTAGGCTAGAACTTGACATCTCATCCCAAATTTGATCTGCTTTAAAAAGCTGACATTAGAGGGTATTGAAATCTGAACTCGCAGACCCCAACCATAAATAAATATAATAATAATAATAATAGAGTGATATTTCCTAAAGATACTTTAAAAATGCACTAGCACAGATATCTGGAAGATTCATATTTCTTGCTGCTGTTATGCTGTTAGTATTTGGTTAGTTAGCCTCACACTTTGGGTTTTCACTAGCTTTTTAACCAATTGCATTCTATATTTTTCAACTATTTTTGATTCTGATTTTCTAATCTATATGTCCCTCTAATGTCTAAAATGAAATTGTTCTACTATAGCAGCATTTTGTCACCTTGGTTCTTAATGCTCAAAGCTTGTAGTTTGTATAAATAAGACAAACTTTGAGTACAGAAGTAGCCAAACCGCAAATTCTGATTTAGACCCACTTGGCTCCTTGGAATCATCACAAGCTCTGGGCAGTGAGTCAGCCAAGAGTTGGTTTTCTCCTCAGTATTGTGTAAACACAAGATGTTTCCTCGGGCAAAATATTGCTAAGAAAAAAGACATATTTATTTGATTTTTTAATGGATTTTTTTCCCCTGTTTTATTTTTAATGTCGTATATTGCATGAAAAAGAATTAATATTTAAAGCTACAATCTGGGGAAATCTAAAAGTCCTTCTCTTGCACTTTTTCATCAATTTAGTTTGAAAGTAAAGTGGTTTTAGGGTAGCCTGACTTTTAATTTGGTTCTATAAATGATGCTGTTATGGATCAAACCAGTGATAAATCTTGCATGTGTTATAGGAAAGTTTGCTTTGGAAATTGCTATTTCATTTTAAGTATTAAAAACAAAAACACATGAGCTCCTTGCTTGTGTAATTTCTTTTGTGAGCAGCTTCACATGTATTTAGGTTAGGAGCTTGATGATTTGATTTCTTTCAGCTGTCTTCTTCCATAAATGAATTTAACAGCTTTTTAAAACATATGCCAGGGGTTTAATCCCAGGCTTTGAAGAGATGTAACTAAATCTAGAAAATATACATGACATTTCCAAGATTTCTTTTCTTACTATATTGTCCTTTTTTATAGGATGAGGATGGGCAGGATGTTTGTTTTTGTTTTTAAGGGAGGAATAAATGGCAGGTGCACCAGGTTGTTTCATTTTCACCTGCAAGTGTAGTATATTATTACTTGGAGAAGAACSATGTTTCCAGGGAACAGAAAGCTTGTTTTCAAGTGTACAGTATTTTTATGAAGTATATGTATAAGTTGTGTGTTAGGGTAATTTGACTAACTGTGAAGGTGAAACTAGTTACTGCCTGGCTAGTAAGCGTGTTTAAATATTTGAAATAAATGTTCTAAAACTACAGGCATTTAATTAAAAGTGAATCTAAAAATATGACAAGAACACCAAATTACTCTAGGAACTACAGACAATTTTTTTTTATTTAAATCCTTTTACACTATTACTTAAGAAATCTTGAAACAGTAATGGAGTGTATACTTTTCCATTCTACTTTTTTTTTTTTTTTTAATATAGTTAAATGCTTCTGAGTTGTTAAGACTCCAGTCAGGGAATGTTCTCTTTTGTAAAACCAGTAGATACAGTCTGATTTGGGTATTTATTAACATAGCACTTGAAGTATTTATTCTGCTGATATTTATTAATAATGAGTCTTTTTTTTCTTGCTTTATTTACAATTTTAAAGATGTAATGCTGCTGAGAAAGTACTTGTATGACATTAAAAATATAGATCAAAATAATAGAAGGTCAACCAGAGGTTCTATCTAGAGAAAAAAAAAAAATAATGTTAAGAAAATATATTTAAATAGTGTCTGATTGTGAGTTTAATATTGGTTTAGCCATGACTCAGAATGAAGGAGAGTGTCCTGTGTGTATATGTGTGCATGCACRTAGGAGGTAAGAGGAAATGACTTCAGCACGCTTCTGTGACACAACCAAAGCACACCACCTTCAAAGGAATTGCAGAAGGAGCTGCATGTGTAGTCCTATGCTGTCACTATTTATCTCACTTTATAAAAAAGACAATTTGTAGGGGAGAGAATTTTGAAAAGCAGATGAGAACATGTAAAACACCAGCTCTATAACAGAATTAAAATCCCCCTTCCCTCTCCTCAAATCGGAGACACACATGAAAGATATGTATAATATGACTGCTTTTTTTTTTCTTTTTCCCCCTCTTTAATAGTGCGGCTTCATGACAGCATATCAGAAGAAGGATTCCATTACTTAGTCTTTGACTTGTAAGTATATATTTTCAGTATGTATCATGTTGGATATGTGGCATTCAAAACTTTTGGATGTAAAGACTTCACAAGATAAATGTATAGTTTTGGTGCGGCAACTTGTACAAATTGTAAATGAAGCTAGAAGAATAGACAATTAATAATTCCCAGGTGTAAGAAGGGATTTGTGTCTATTTAAGAACTCCATATTAAAACTTTTGAGTAGGGCTACTGTTGAAGTGCATTTAAATGTGAAATGCAGGCATGTAAGTAAAAGCTGCATGATGCTTGCCAAGGTAAATGTATGACTCAGAAAATATTTTGCTGCAAGCTTATTGTCCGGTAAAGTAGGTATAAGTAAACATATAAAGGAATTGTTTCTTCACAGAAGATCTCCATTGCTGGATTGAAAAAAAAAAGCCCGAGTTTCCTAGAGAGAAGAAGACTATTTGAATATTTTATTCCGGATCTCACTAATATATAGGATTATTTGAGTTTTGATACCAGTCTGAATGTAAATGGTCAGCTTACAGAAAGGAAGCTTCTATCTTATTTCTCAGTTTGTTTCAGCAATTTGAGTTCTGGGAGCTGTGTACATGTGTATAAGAAAGAAAGAAAGGAAAAAACATGTGTTTTTTTTGAGTTGGAGCTTGTTTCTTTTTGTATAATGCTGTTTAGTAAAAGAAGAGAAAGGGTATTTGGCAGGTTAGAGTATGTTTAACTAGCACTGAATCTGAAAACAAAATTAAAGCACTAAATTTCTTACTTCTTCCCTGGGACAGGCAAAATTTTCCATTCACGTGGAAAGTTACTGCTTTTGGTTCTGGGTACGGGCAAACATAGCTAGGATTTTTTCTTGCAAAACTGACTTTATTTAAATTAAAACAGTCTGTTCTAAATGCAGATTTTTCCAGGGTTGTTTATGCATGTGACCAATCTCTCCTCTCTTTCCCCTGATTTTCTGGCATAGTTTTTAACTAAAGAAGTCTGTGAAGACCTTTTCAAGGCAGAACTATACTGGCAATATAGAAATATTAAAGTGTACAGCTGTGTACAGCAAAGGACTCGAGGATCAGTAGCTTGATCGGAAATGGGCACAACTTGTATCTGACCGATATTCCTCAGATAAGTGTTCAGACTACTGGGTCAGAAATACTCTAGGGCGTAGCATGCATATTTACTCCCTGTATACTCTTCTGCTGTTGTTGTTGATATTTGTTATTAAGCTTATGTATACAAAGGAAATCTTTCTATGTGGAAGTGAAAAAAAGTGTTCTTAATCCTGATCATTCCCAAGAAATAGATGTGGAATACTTAGTTTTAAGGTTAGTATCCTTGCTACAAAAGTTTTGACTTTATGAGCCTTTTTACTTCCCACTGTACTATGTACTGTTAGAAACTATGGCCTGCTGTAATTGCACTGAGTGCACTCAGTCGTAGATATTTGTGCATATATATGTCTTGATTTTTGGAGAACAAATAGAAGGCCCTATTCTGCAGTAATACTAACATTAAAGCAATATATAACTGAGAAATACTCTCCTGCCCAAATACAGATTGACTGCCAAACATTATGGAATGGAATGGAATTTCTTCTATTTCACTGTTAGGCCATTCCTAACTTTCCATGTGTATGGACTCCTACACTGACATCTGGAGCAGTCCTTCTATTTTTCTTTTCACACTCTTTAAGAAGGCATCAATACTTACAGACAGCTTTTTGTTTTGATGGTATAGGTTTGGTTTTCTGTCAAAATGAATTCTTTTGCAAAAGAGAAAAAGTCTTAAGTGGTAGAGGTGGTTGCTGTGATGTCTGATAATTGTCTTTGAAAAAGCTACATGATAAATTCTTGAAGAGGTTTTGCATACTTAGTAGGAGGCGGCTGTTTAGTGATAATTTGGCATATGAGCTAAGAAGTGATTGCCTTGATATTCACTAATACTGATCAATTTTCACTAATCCTAATTAATGAACTTTTTTTTTCTGAATTTATGTGTGCTTCTGTGGCTTATTTAAATGTCCATGAGAAATCTACTAAAGAAGGAGAACATTATAAATACTATTTGAATATGAAGGTCAAATACATGCATTTATTCTTTTTTCTCAACTGGAGTTTGACTGTGGTGTAACACTGTCATTCCTCCTACACATGCCATCATGTCTTTATCTTAGTGATTTCTTTCAGACTGTGTGGGATTCGGTATTACTGTTTCTTTAGAAATTCCCTTGAGACTACATCCCACATGAGAAAGGGAAGGAGAAGAGTGCTTTACTTTGAATATAATGATTGTCACTCTCTGTTTTCAGTTCCTAATAATCTTCATAGAATTAGTGTGATAGAGATGTCTGCTATCTGAAGAACAAGTCTGTTGCCTCGTTTGTGTTGCCTCACTGATAGAGACAGGGGGGAGAAAAAGTGGTTAATATACTGTGTTACAGGTTTGCATTTGGGTGAAGAGCTCTAATGTAAAAATGGGAAGGTGGAAGTCTTAAAATCTGTCTGGATTCTACACATTTAAGTGTGAAAAAAGGTGATTTCTGGTAGTAAGTTCTTTCTATTTGCAAGAGAAGGGTGTTCCTGTGAGAAGTGGTGCATGTTAAAAAAAAAAGATGCACTGAAGTAATATTTGGACATGCTGTATACTTTTTCACCTTTTGTTGTAGATTTTCCATCTCTGAACATATGACTGAAATATGGAAATGTAAGTGTAATTCTGGAACATAGTGGTTACTTTGTGCTTGAGCAGGAAAGTAGAGATTTTCAAGGACTCTGAAAGCGCTACTTGGAAATTTTGTTACTGATCTGTCAGTGTGGCGCCACATGTTTTAGAAAATAAACTGTTAGCCTCCTGTGATACTTCTCTCAAGCAGAGGACTTGTTTCTCTCGTATTTCTACTGCTCGATGTAATGAAGTGGTTTTTTCAGTTCAACAAAATGTGCACAGTATAATTAGTAATGACCTTCTTAAAGTTTCCTACTTCTCATCCTATTTTTGGTTCAGGCAATTGTAGTTTTGTCTCTCCATCAATCCATTCCAGTCACCAAACGTGAATGAGATTGTTTTCAATGTTAATGATGTTATATGAGTTCATATGCAATCAGTTCTGTCAGTATTAATTGTTGTATCTGAATGAGAACAGCTGCAGCACTTGAAGATTCTTTTATGCAAGTCAACTGGATTCTCTTTTTCTTGTAGTCTCCAGTTTTTAATGCAGTTGTTGAGATACAACAATTGGTACATTGAGAATTCTAGCACTGATGTAGAATTCCAAATGGAGGTACTGCAGTGTACAGAAGAAAGAAAAATACATTTAAAAAGACCTAATTGTAGAACAATCTCTGCTTCGGGACCCCTGGACTTGGGTTTTTTTTTTTTTTTTTTTTCAGAAGGATAAAGGTCACAGATAAATGTAAAAATACATGGCTGTGGTAATTTTTGGACTTACCTCTCACCTTACTTACAAAAGCAGTTTTAAAAAATAAGGACCATAAGCCAGGAGGAAACAAAGCTAATGTCTTTATCTGCAGAGGATTTGTTATTAGCCTTGCCAATTTGAGAACCTGCTGTTTGCCATTTAAATATTTGCTGATATCCGTATTTTTATTCTAACAGATTAAATATGGCACATGAAGTAATTTTTTTTTTGTGTAATGTGTTGTTACAATATTTGCAACAAAAATTTGACGTTTAACTCTGTAAGTGCAGTAATTTGTTTCAGCGTKTATAGTCAGTCAAAAAGCACTTGTGAAAGGAGCAGTTAAAAATTCTTCTTAACAAGGCTCCTTGAAGATTAAATGGATATAACAGAGTTTGTATATGAAGTCTTTCTACTTGCTTCTCCCAACCAGTTTTTCTGAAGGACAACACCTAGTGCAGAGGGTCTTGCTTTCTACAGGGTGCTTGTACTTCTCCATGCTCTCTATTTTTTTCTGTTAGTAAGCTCTTCAAAAGATTGGAAAATAACAAGAATAGTTTGTGAGAACAAGTGCCTGTTGTAGCTTTTACTGGTGAGGTTACTAGAGCAACTATAATCAATGTCCTGCGATGAACTCAGACCTCATGAGCATTGGCAATATACCTGCAGCGGAAAGGCTTTCAGATCCGTTTGCTTCCTGGCTTTAATCTCTTGGGAAGAAGGTGCTTGGCAGCAGTTTGTACAACTTGCTAGTGCATGGTCTTTTTTTTTCTCCTGTTTCCTCTGTTTACTCTTTCTTTATATAGTTTTCCTGTATATTCTGTAGAGACAGTCTACCTGTAGCTAGAGATCTAATCTGTACTGATACATTAGATTACCTTCAAAATTAAGTACACCTTTTTTTTTCTGCATGATACATTGTATCAGTTTTCTGTTAGTTAAGCTGTTATAAAAAGTTAAACAGAAGCATCAGTGGAAGTACAGATATAGTATACTTTAATTATGTAACTGGATTTCAAAAACCAGTCCAAGTATTTCTGGACTTGGTGATCAGCACCTCCTGTATTTTGTCGCACATCTTCACGTAAGTCAGAATGTAGTGGTAAAAACACAGTAACGCTTGAGCCATACAATTTTAAAGACTACATCAATTTTACTTTCAGGTAATGGTCATTTCAGCAGTTTGTCAGACAAGCAAAAACTCATGAGCAAAAACAAGCAAAAACCTCTTGTATTTGTGTAGTCTGTGTTTGTACTAGATATCTTAAGTCCATCTTTATTCAGCTTATGTCATAATTGAAGATACAGATGAAAAAGTACACTTAGCAAAATGATGTCTAAGAAGGAACTGGAATACTTTGACGATGTCTTGGTATTAAACTGCATGGAGGACAACAGGAATCATATACCGTCATTGAATGATAYAGGTTGTAGAACACAGTACTATCATCATGAAGCAGGTCCAGTTGGCTCAGGTTGCTCAGGGGTCTGTCAAGTTTTGAACATCTTTGAGGATGAAGATGCCAAAGCTCTTTGGRGAAACATATATTGTCAGCTTTGATTTTCCCACGTTCTAGCCCTTCATCCTGTTTTCATGTATCCATCCCACAGGGAGCTGTAGACAGCAGAGATCTCTGTGTCTTCTTTATGTTTAACAAACCGCTTTTCCCAGTTTTCCCTTGTACATCATGTGCTCTTAATCCTCTGTCTTGGTAGCCCTCCAGTAGATTCAATCCAGTATGTCAATGTGTCTTTTATTGGGAAAACCAAACTGGGCACAATACTCTTAAGTCTCGTGAGTGCCAATATGCAGGGGAAGAATCACTTCCCTCAACCTACTGGCCCTTCTTATTAATACCATGAAGCAGTTGACCTCCTTTGCTGCAAGGACACATTGTCAATTCATATAAGGTGCTCAGACCACTTACACTGCTAATATTATTAAGAGTTTTCTAAGAGTAAGGGCTCAGAAGCTGCAGGTATCTCCCAGACTCTCTCTGGGCACCGACAGTACCTATCGTTCTAGGCATCTGTCTGGCTTTTAGCTGTTGCTCCTAATGTGCCTTTCAAATTGACAGTGTGTGGGAGCTGTTGGCTACTTATTTGCTTGTCAGCATGAAATTCACCTGTTCTTGCTTTTTTCATCTTTTGGCAACAGTTATGAACATCAGCAAATGTTCAGTGTCAGTAAGAGTGCAAAGCCGACTCTTTTTTTTTATGAGCCTGAGCAGAAGAAGCATCTGTTTGGTGTTCCTTCCAATGCAACTGACTTAGATGACAAATGCTTTTTTATTATTACTCTTTACCAAAAATGTAGTAGATAAATGTATATGAAAAATGAGATCTCAAAGGCTGTCAAAATAGGCCTCAATCAAGCATTTGTGTTACAGCAACCAGTTTCTAGAAGGTAGAAGTCAAAAGAAGCGTGACAAATTAGGCAGTATATTATTTTACTTCCTACAGATTTTGTTGCAGACTTTTATACAAAATAGCATTCTGTTATAAGAAAGATTACTTTCTCAAGTTAGTAAGGTACTCAGGAAAGTATGATGGATGCTGAACATATGTGAAAGAAAGAAAGAAAATAAAAAATTCAAACATTTTCTCAGATGTATGTGGTACTGGCTGAGTGTTTAGTGTCTGTCCACATCTAATATGGCTAAATAACTGGAACCTGCAATGAACTCTTTATTATAACAATTTGAAAACAAATATTTTGGTTCTGAAGATTTCAAATATCCTCACTCCTATTTTTTTTACATTATTTTAAAAAAAATTGTGTTCAGCAGAGATATTAGTGATCAGGCAAATTTTAACAATTTTAACAAGTTCATTGTAGCCTACTCTTGTTTAAGTTTGGGAATTTATTAACAACACACTATATGAAAACTTAAATAGTATTGAAATATGGTCATTTCATGGGATGGAGGTTTTGGGAAAGAGGAACCAGACTAACTCATGCATCCTGTCCAAGGCACTGTTGAGGATGTGCAGGTGGGTGCTCCACATAGTGCTTTCAAGGCCTGTGTCTGCTTTCAGCAGTCAAACACAGCATCTGAATACATTAAGGTGTGCATTAGCTGGGAAAGTATGCCAACATCCTCAATAAAAGAAAATTTAGAGTGTAGAACTGGAAAGATCGTCCTCTTTCTGAGTCCAGTCTCTTGTTGACACTGCCAGCCAAGTTTTATGAGTTTATTGAAAAGCTCATCAATCTTAATCTTTAAAGAACACCTGTCTTAGTTTCTTTGCCAAATACTGTTTAATTATCCCAGCTATATCATAGATAGAAACCTTCTTCAGATTTTAGGCCTATATTTACTCATGAGTATTTTATGCTCATTTATTATTGTGACAGCACAGTATCTCACAGCTCTCCTTTATGGTATTTATACTCTATGTCTTCAATATTTATTTTTAGAAAGTTGTCATAGACCTCTAGAACTTTGTTTTGCCAAGCTACACTAGCTTTGCTTCCTCTGAGAGGACAGGATGGGTAAGTGGATAGACTGGTAGCAATTTTCTGCTCATATTGTTGTTTTCATTCCCCCTTTCTTAACATGAGGTACCAGAATGGCATACCATATTTGAGGAGTGATTTTACTACTATATGGAAAAACATTATTGTGACTCTATTTTAAAAGAATTCCAGGACTGGGGCAGCATCCTGTTGATCATTTGTTCTGAGCTGTCCTCCTTTGATTGACTAATAGCAGTTTTATTTGTTTTTACTTCTGTTACTGGTCTTCTGGATCGTACAGTTCTTCCACCATACTGTTAATGCCTCTTCATGTAATTGGCAACTTCACTAAAGTACTTCTCCTTTCTGGACAAAAGCGTACCTGAAAATATAGACTGGGAAAAAAAGTCAAAAATGCTGTTGCTGAAACCTATCTCCCTCCTACTCAGTAATTCTCCTTTTAGCAAAACAACAAAATTCCAATMAAGCTGGCACATGGATTATGTCTCTGTTGTGTTTTGATGTACACCTGAAGACCTTTCTATTTGTTAAGATTATTGCATTTTCCTTTAACTGCAGCTTGGTTGTTGCAGTTCTCCATTTTTCCATTTTTCAGAACTTGAGCTACAGCTTTCCTTGTTGGTCAATACCCTTTCATTCCTGTGGGTTTGTTGCTTACTCTTAACACCCTTTTCTCGCTTTTGGCATCTTGACAGATTAACTGTAGCGCTTTGTTTTCATTTTGCAGTTCTGATTGCTCTTCCATCACATCCTTGTTATTCATAAAACATTTAGATTGGCAAACTTTAGAATGCAGTTCTTCCACACTGTTGTCAAGACCTCTTTCATTTCTGTACAAATATTTTGATTATTCCTTCCTGACCRTTACCTGTCGAACTACATTTAAGATGCATGTTTTCACTTCTGAAATCTCCTTGCCTATCTTGTGTTTGTTAACAGAGTCACTGGAGGTGAACTGTTTGAAGATATAGTTGCAAGAGAATATTACAGTGAAGCAGATGCCAGGTAAGTCATTTATATTTCTGATGCTGCCCTTTGTGATTCTAGCATTGTTATTTAAATATCTCATGGTGTTTGGCATCAGTTAGAGTAGCACAGTATTTCAGACTCTAGGATTTCTCCTAGAGTTCTCTAAGACTTGGAAGAGGTTTGGAGTTTTGAGCTCAAGACTGTGTGATGAGAAACTCATAAAATCTTCTTTCTGCTAATCTTAAAGCTGAAATTTTATCTTTTAACAAGCAAAATTTTTTTTAAACTTTTGCTAGCTTGTGAAAAAAAAACTTTTTCAATTTTCCTTTTGGTAAACTGAAATTAACATTGCAGTTTTGTCATCCAGGGCTTCTCGTATTTGTTGGTATACATTTACAATGCATGCTGATTTTGAAAATAATTTTATATTGAATATCACATTTGATCTGGATCCAGAAAGATTAATTATATTTTCATATTGAAACAGTTTTGTTGTGTTTCATGAATAAGCAATTAGTCTATACATCTCGCAGTCTGGGCTTAAATCTGAAATCTTTAGTAATTTGCTGCAAGTGCTTGTTTCAAAAATTTGAAGAACAAATTGAATATTATCATGTTTGCATGCTAATACAAAGTAGCAGGGCTGTTTTTTCCATTTCAGGGTCTTTTTGCCCTCATTTAATAATAAATTTTAAATTCTATGGTCAGTTACTTTATTTAAAGTAATTACGTGTGTAATCACATACCACTAGTGATACATTTTCAATATGTATAGTTTTAAGCTTTTCCTTTGTATTAGGAATTCATAATAGATGCCTGGAAATTGTCAATAACAAGAGTGATAGGTTAATAATAAACACATGAGAAATTGGGTTAGAAGTGAGAAAATATCCACACACTGTTTAAGAGTCAAATTTCCAGAGAAATAATAGAAACATCATTACTTTAAGCATTTGAATCTAGAATAAGATATAGTAAAGCGTACTGTAGAAAAGTAGATCAGTAATTAAGGTGAGATGCAGGAAGACACGCCACATGGGACAGGATGTAGGGAGACAGACATACAAGTAGTTGAATAATTTTAACATCTTGAATCTGGCAAAATTTTCAATGTTGATGCCAAAGGCCAGCATATGGTGTCATTGTGTGTTCTAAGATAATTGTGATTATAAAAGAAAAACTGTAATGTTTGGGTTTTTTAGAATTGTTATCTATTTGAAGAGGCTGTGCATATATATATATGTTATATATAGCATATATATGTATTTATATATTTAGTAAAAACTTGGTCAAATAAGTAAAAGATAATTGTCATGCATCTCTATTCTTTATATATATATTTGTATGTGTGTATATATATAAATATATAAATATAAATGTATATATATATATATATAGTGTGTGTGTGTGTGTTAATCACCTTAGAGATAGTTACAGTCTTTATAGATGCATATTGTATCATCCTAATACTGGTCTGCTCCTGCAAGCCCTTACTTATGCCAGTAGTCCTTGTGCCAATGAGCAATACAGTTCAGTGAATTGTGAACTACTCACATAAGAAAGGGTTTTCAGGTTTGGGGCTCCAGTTACTGATTTATGACCATTCCTTCTGAATTCCCTGGCCAATTTGTTTCAGATGAACACTGTCAGATCCTTGGTCCCTGACCGCTGTATATATATATATAGACTTCTGCCACAACGTAATCTTTCATTTTTTTCTAAGTTCTTGTGGTGCCGAAAAAAAATGGATAAAGTTCCAGTGCTGCAAAAGATTAATATTTTAATTGTGCTTTTTGGCACTGTAGGCAGGCCAAAACTTGCAAACCTGGACATGGAAAAATCGGTGTTGATTAACTTTTTTAAGTGCAAAATAAAACTTTTGCCCTCATCTTTTAATGTAGGTTTCCATTTGATGAGTGACTCCTGACCAAGCTATTGCTTGACTCTGTTTTAAATGAAACTGCATGCTTCCTTTTTGAGTGACTTGGCATTACTCTACTAATAGTTTAAGAAACTATTAGATTTAAAATGGGAAATGTTTTATTTTTCCTTAGCTTCTGATGTTTTTGTTTCATTTTTTATCATTTCATCTCTGAACACATTCTTGTTTCAGCATTGTTGTAATACTAACTTCAAAAAAATCTCATAAAATATAACAGATATATTACCAAGTACCTTATTGCCTCCCATTTATTTTTCCTGTAACAGTTTTTGGAAACTGGAAAAAGCTTCCATACTGCTGAATGGAAATGTAGCACAGTGATTTTGCCTAATAGGTGTCATGTTCCATGTTAGATGTCTTTATTGGTTTGTTTCTTTGGGCTCTTTTAGGGGGCTGTTTTGTTTTGGGTTTTTTTTTGGATGTGTTAGAGTTGGAAGTATCTCTGTATTCCACATTGTTTTTCTCCAGTTCATTGTACAAGCAAGACTTGTCAGGAGATGTGAAATTGCTTTTGTTCTTTATACTTTTTTTTAAGATTTGCTTTCTTTTGCATTTGATGTGATTATGTGCCTTTAAAATGTTCTCCCCTTCATTCTGCCCTTGTATCTTTGCAGTCATTGTATACAGCAGATTCTAGAAAGTGTTAATCATTGTCACCTAAATGGCATAGTGCACAGGGACCTGAAGGTCAGTATCTGGTGCCCATCAATTGGATAAGACTTTGTTTTTTGTTTTTTTTCCCCGTTGGGCAGAGGCCAAGGGTGGGTGTCTGTGATGTTCCCTTGCCTCTCCTGCTCACCCCCYAAACAACTCAAGGAGCAAATAATGCATGACGCCTCTTTCCAGTTTGCAAGTCTACAGGCCTAATATACATCATGGCACAAGGGGGAATGGTTGCCAAAACAGTGTCTCCTTCAAAGGTGCTGGATTGATCCCGTGCTGTCGAACGTGTTTGGTATTTCATTAGGGGTTTCCGTGTCTCGCTGTGTTGGCACGCGGAGGTAGACGTTGGCTGTGATGTATGTCAGCTTGCAGATGTAACCGCACTTCTGTTCGGAGACGGGCTTGCAGCAGCAGAACAAGCAGCCGCACGTTGCCACATCAGAGTATGACGAGTCTTCAGGCAAGCGATGATGATGCTGGCTGAATTGCACTGGGAGGAGTTAATAACTGATGGAAAGCTCCTCGCTGGCCGGGGTTTTTACCTCAGCAGCCACTACGGAGAGTGCTCAGTGAGTAACAGAGGAGATGAAATATGTAGTACGACCTTGGCAACTGTGTGTTGGCAGACATTCACGATTTGTATATATTTCCTAAAATTTCCCTTTAAAAAACAGAGTATTTTTTTAAAATAAAGGCATGCCTCGAAGCTGCCGTTGTCGCAGCGCCTGCACAGCGGTTTCCCGCGCCGCGACGCTGCCTGGGGCCGCGCTACCCTGCTCTGCTCTGCTCTGCCCCGCCCTGCCCTGCTCTGCTCTGCTCTGCTCTGCTCTGCTCGCCCCGCCGCGCTCCGCTCCCCTCGGCTCCGCTCCGCGCGGGGCCGAGCGCGGGCCGAGCGCGGCGCCCCGCCGCCGCCCGCCGCCCGCTGGGGACTAACGAGCGCCCCCCGGTGTTTGCATGCAGTCATTGCATTCAGCAGATCCTGGAGGCCGTGCTSCACTGCCACCAGATGGGCGTTGTCCATCGCGACCTCAAGGTGAGTGGTGCCCCGGCGCGGCCCCGCCGGGAGCCGTGCTCGCTGCAAGCCAACGCTTGGGTTGCCCCACTTGCTTCACCTCCGTGAAAGAGCTAACTCCCGGGAGGCACCGCAGGAAATCTCTGGAAGGCTGGCAGCTTGCCAGTACCAACTCTCCAKATCTGGCCTGTACAAGGCGCAGCTGCCCTTCCTTATGTGTCAGTTCCAGGGAAAGCAGTAGTTACTTTTCAAGTATTTAGTGTATTTGTTAAATACACAGTCTTTCTKTGTCATCCAGAGCCTTCTGTGAAAGGGGGCTTAGGATCTTGCTTCAGCATGACTTGATGTGCTTCCTGGGAAGCACACTAACATTTCCAAGTCACGTGTTTTGATGGTGAAAAGCCGAGGACTAGGAGATGACTGACAGAATGACCTGCCCGTCCTCCAGTTCCTATTCAGATGGCTGGGCTACCAAACATCTTAAAAGACCTGGATTTCCCACACTGCTTTTACCRTGTGCTTTCCTGAAGAACCGAGCTCCTCCCAGGTAAATTCTAGTACTGAAACAGAAGCCTCAGGAAGAGGAGGCCCTTGTGTTGAAAGGATGCYGCAGTTTCATAACTGTGTTAATTCCCAACTGCCTGGAGACTTCTGCTGCAGAAAGATTTCCTGCATTTAAAGTATGTTGGAGATGGAAAGAAACAAATGAAGTTCATTTTCTGTCAGTGGAAATCTCAGACAATTTTGTCTCTCGGATCTGATGCTAAATGGTCATCTTTATGGATGAAGGAGTGGACTTAACCCCTGAGCACCTGGGCTTCAGAATCTCAAGTAAAGGAGATTGATCATATGGAAGGCAAATAAGATCATTCACCCAGACAGAGAACAAGTGGCATTTTGGCTAAAGGAGTGAAATGTGCTAATACTTTYTGGCACAACTGCTCTGTCTCTTATTTTCTCTTCTGACTGAGCTATAGGAAGCAGGAATTTCTTTTCAAGACATGAGTTTTTGAGGGCTTATCATGAGCAATGATACTGCAATCAAAATGCTGTCTTCTTTCTTGACCAACTCACCTCAGAGAAGACTCTATTATCGTAGCCATGCTGATTTACAATATCTTTGTTGTTGTCCTACATAATCATTAAGGGTTACACTCTGAAAGCTTGGAGAACAGAGTGATTTCCAAAGTCACAGACAAAAATCTCTACCTATTTGTGCTCCTGGATTTTCTTCTGTCACACGTGTACAGCATTGGACTGACAAGTTTCTCTCCAATGCATATATCCTGCATGGCAGTTGAGTAATATGTAGCAAGTTCAAATGAAAGGACATCCAGTTTGTCCAGCTGCTCCAAAGATTCCTTTTCTCACTGTCCACATAGTATTATACTTCAAACATGAAAAATAATTTTAAAAAATGTGATTGCAGCTATGTAAACTGACAGAATAAGAAATACTATCTAGTACCTTTCATACATTCATAAAAAATAACTAATCACAAATGTATTAATTCCAGCTGTTCCTGTGCTCCAGATGACGTGTAGATTTTTTTATCTGGCAATTCCATAATGAATTGAAAACATTAAGAAAAAATCTGCTTCTGCCAAGCTGTAGTACTTGGTTTCATTTCTGCAAGTGAAAACTTCAGGAAATAGGAGTTTATCCTTTTTCAGGTACTACCTTGTGTCAATGACAAGAAAGAGTSAGTGAAATGGAAGACAGCAATGAAATAGCCACACACATGTTTGCACAGGCATGTCTGGAGAATATACTCCGGAGAGGATGTAAAGACATGGGACCAAAACTGCAAGACACAAAGAATGGGAAACCTGGTGCAAATATTGAAACTGCCCCAAGACTGGGTGAACTTTTTCCAGTCCCTCAGATCACAACATGAAGACACCTTTGGAGCTGTAGAGGGGAAGGARAGGGGGAGATACAGAGTGGGACAATCTGATTTTATTTAACTTGATTTTCAACATGATTTAATTGCAAATAGGAGCTTTTGCAGCCTTTTACAACCTGCRAAAACTGCTTATTGCTGCCTTGTTGGTAATACTGGGTAGAGACCAGAATGATGATGGATCCTAGATACAGTAAAAGCTAGCCTGTCTTTAACAGATGCTAGGAGTGTACTTTTATGTAGGGATTTCAAGTCATAGCAGGCAGCAGCGTTGCTGCTTTTGTGAAACTGTATGATTACAACCCCCTTGCATTTCCCATTGAAGTTTAAATAGATTAATCAAAACAAAACAAAATGATGCTGTAGATATATTCAAGAAAAAATATAGAGAGGCATAAATACTTGATCTCTAAGAACAAAGGCTTAGGAATAGTAAGGCACAAATCATGTCCATTAATTCACAAGTAATTTTATTGAACCTGCCATTCCGCAGCCAATTTACTAGTAACACAAGGTGACATTGTCCAGTCCAAACCTTTGGACCTGATGACTCTGGCTGGGCTCTGAGCTTTTCCAGTCCTTGTAGCCCTTCAGAGTTCATGCATGGTGATTGCTTAGTGTGTTTCTGGAAGCAAGAGCTCGATTAGACCTTCTATTATAAGTAAATATGAAACAAAACCCTCTTCTAAAAATAATGTGGATTATAAGGAAAGAAAGAAAGAAGGGCCAAGGAGATCCTGTAGCGCTCACAGTTTTCTGAAATAATATGYTAGACTCTAAAGTGTTCTGTAAGTTGTGAGAAAGATTTGGAYAATTCATGTTTGGTGTATTTGCAAACTGAAGTTTAGAGGATTGTTACGAACGGTAGAATGAACACCATTGGTAATGTTCAAGTTCTTTTACCTATGTAAATATATTTTAACATTTGCTTTCAGACGTGACTGACATTCCCCCAAAAAGAGCAAATTGGGATTTTTTTTGCAAATTTATTTTCAACTTCAAAAAGTGGTGTTTGGTTTAAGCACAACTGTGGGGTTGCTGCTTTTGCTGAAAGATTTGGACTGTAAATGCACCTGCATTCTAAATAGAAACATAAAAAGCAGAGTTATTGGTAAGCAGTGATGGAAAATGCATTTATGCTCTGTTTGTTGGACAGTTGAAGTTAAAGTATGCAGTTTGCAATCCTGCATAAATTAAGCCAGTCATCAGATACAGGATATTTCATTTTTTTTTCTTTTTTTTTCTGATGCATTTATCTGGTACTGAGCTATTAAATACTCTCTGAATTGTTCTACTCTGCGAACAAACTTCACAATTCTGTATGACCATTCCAGTCTACATAGCTCTTTCGTAGGTTTGCATGTTGCCCTTAGCCTTGCGATCATATGGGATCATAAAGACCATTTGCAAGGCTGATGGTCTTTCCCAAGTGGCAGTGGAAAGTACAGGGTTTTTTTACAGAGAAAATGCATGCTTTTTTTCTTCTCAAAGAAATTGTCCTTTTCCAGATTAAATAAAAGAAGGTGAACAAAATGTATAAAAATATTTACTTACCTTTTCATCTCAATTTTTTCTCTCTCCAAATAAAGCCTGAGAACTTGCTTTTAGCTAGCAAATCCAAGGGAGCAGCAGTAAAACTGGCAGACTTTGGGTTGGCTATAGAAGTCCAAGGAGAACAACAAGCTTGGTTTGGTAAGTAGATTTTTTTTTTTTTATTTTATTTTACCATTTATTCTTTGTTACCATTCAGCCTCACAAACCTCCCAGCGCTCACCCTAATTTGAAACGTAGCTGTATGATAACTTCATATATATAGGTCTGAGGATGTTTTTTTCATAGTTCAGTCTCTACGTCTGGCTACACTTAGATCTTTTCCTACAGGAAAAAATGTTATCTGCAGTTCTCACTGCGTTAAGTGGAGCTTGGCAGCAGACCTTCTTTGCTTTAAAAAAGAAAAAAATAAAATCACAAGGCTGACTTAATTTCCACATCTGAGAACTTACTTACACAAGAAGGAGCTCTGCCTCATGGCCTCCTTTTTACTGGCAAAGTCCAAATGACATAAAATAAACTGGCAGGCGTTTTTGTTGTTGGCACAGCTATGTTCATACTGGGGATTTCTCCCAGCTTGGTAGTGCTCGTGAGGAGAAGGAGGAAGAGAGAATTTTCTTACTCATTTTGCACTTCTAGTAAATACAGATTTAGCATTGTCCTCTGTTCAAGTTGGCTAAGTACCACCGATTTGACAGTGAAATTCAGATTTTCTGATTTGTGTCTTATCCTAGCTTTGCCTGACTTCATGTTCTACTGTGATGTGTGCACACAAGCACCTTCCTTCCCCACTTCGTGAATTGTACCTAGGAGGAGAAATGTGAATATACAGACCAAGAGGAAGATGGGTAGTTTCCAGTAAGATGTTCAGTCTAARTGACTGAGGATCAAGACTGTGAGTTAGTGGTGCTCAGTGCATCTGTTCTGTGATTTAAGCACGTTGTCCATTTGAAAAATTTATTCCGAAGCACTTCAGAATGTCGTTTAAACAAAGAAAACACATGAGATTTGATTATCTAAGGCTGTAGACAGATGTCTGCTTCCAGATCATGCTCTGTCAGTGCAAGTTATCTCTCCCAGCTGTTTATTGATGCTCTTGAGGTGACTGCCCTTTCAGATCTKCTAGTAAAGCTATTCATACAGCTGTTCCTTGACCCACTAGTGTCTAAATAAGCTGGTTTACTAAAGATGTATAATGGCTAATACATGAGCAGTTCACATGGTACRTCACAGAGACCATAAACCCAGGGAGAAAGCTGTTAAAAGACTGAAAAAATGGGTGCAGCAGTCTGGAGAGGGATGTTTATGCACAGTTTATGGCTTTTTTGAAATTGGTGTTGAAGTTTCTCAACTACATTTTGAAACATCATTGTCATCTAAAGGGGAATCAAGAATTTACTTTTTTGGTGATTGTAATGAAGTTATATTAGACTAACTCAAATATGAGAACTGATGGGAAACACAAGAGAAAAATAATTATAAATCTTAAGAGGAAAATAATACTGTATAAGGTATTGGTAGCAGCTGCATTTTCTCACAATACCTGGAAAATGCAGGTTAAACTTGAAGAAAATGATTTTAAATTTGCAATCAAAGCTTAGTGTAATAGCAGAAAAAGTTTTGTGCAGTCATTGCGTTGACATACTGCATGTTTGAAGTCTAGGTTATAGATACATGTGCATGCACCAGCAGTACCATTRGACATATGTTGCTAGCTTTGTAAATTTAGGCTGCTGTCTTTAATCCCAGCCTTTATATAAGTGGATTTCAGTAATCCACAAAAGACAGTGATTTGCCATTGCACATTAGTAAGTGGACTGGTACAAAGTGAGTCGAACAGAAAAAAAAATATAACTGATTTAATGATGAAAAAAAAAAAAAAAAAAAAAAAAAAAAACAGAGGAAGCATCTCAAGAGAAGAAAAAAATCAGGATAATGAATTTGATTGTAATGATATTTTCTTTAGATGGTTTATCAGTATAGATGCAGATGATATATAGAATTTTGCAGCTCTCTGTAAAATTTTGTCCTTGTAAGGGCTTATTGCAGACCCGTAGAGTCGTGAGGACTACCATGATGAACTTGATAGGAAGAATAGTGAAGAGAGTAACTTCAAAAGCTTTATATAAGGGACAGATAAGCTGGCCCCCAAGAGAATAATGTAATTTTTTTTTTCTTTATATTTAATAGGACTAGAAAGTTCTTCTGTACGGGGTTCCTCTTTTGGGACTTTCTCAGCAAAGCACTTCTCTAATGATCTTAGTTCCTTCCTTCCATCATCTTAAGACTGCTTTTCAAAGCAGAGCACGAACTCTCATGTGTTTAGTGGTTTGAACTTTCTCCTGGTTCCTTCCAGAAAATTTTCTATTTTCCACTCTTTTCCCCAGTACTCACTGACTCATGATATGCTCTGATTCTAATTATAGCTCTGCATAAATACTGTTTTTGTTGTTTGGTGTGGTCCTCTATCCTACAGAAATGGTAGCTTTTCTGTTCGAACCACAAACACGTATCAGCAAAGAACTGGTCAGCTTTATGTGTGTGGCTTCTACATGATATTTTCCTGGTTTGCATGTTCATAAAGCAGACCTGTTCATATGCTGTTCATAGAAAGTGTTCAACTGTTTGGTCCAAACGCTCCACCCTGCTAAGAGGTATTTGATGTACTGAGAAAGTACTGGCAGACCCTGCTGACTCACTGAAGCAAGTGACTCATTGCCCCTCATTAAAGTAAATGAATGGTCTGCAGTTAACACCCTGGTCACCAGATTTAGTCCTGATGACATCTGCTGGTAACTTAAGGCCAGGCCTGTGACTAGAAATAATATTTGCATAATTTAATGCATTGGAGTAGCTCCRCTGAACTTATTTCCTACCCTGTATGCTGCTACCCAGCATTTACTCTCAGCTGCTTGCTCTTGCCCCTTATTGGCTTTTTCTCCTATCTTCTCACTGTGCTGCTTATTTGAATTTCTGAATTCTGAATTTAAATTTCTGAATTTCTGAATATTCTTGAGTCATTTTGCTGACTGTTGGCAAATTTATGCTACTTAATCTGTTCACTAACATACTTTATTTTATTTTGGTATCCTTGTGTAATTGCCTCTGAGAATTCTTAAGTATAGCAAGGGTGTGGTCAAAGCACAAGGCCCGACTTTAGAGCAGTCATGTCTTCTGTTATGTGCTTAAGGGGTATTTCTCTCCATTGCTTTCCATTTATGTAGTGGAATTATTTTAGTTAACTTTCAATCCAGGTTAGGCTCAAAGCCACAATCACCATTTATGAAGTTAAGTATATATGTAATCTTTGCGTAAGAGAGTTTTGAAACTCTAAGCTATTTAGGCAGAGTAAAATGCTACCTAGTGTACTTAGGCATGACTGAACACAACAGAGCATAACATTTGTCTTAGAGTATTGGCATTTATTTGTCAAAAAACCAGTAAGCATATCTGGAGATATTTTACAATCAAAAGTAATTTTCAACTTTGTGAGCTGTTCTAGCTAAAATAATTATTGCTCCTGTATTTTATAGGGATCCTTATGATGAGTCATACAGTTAACTGGTAAATAAGTTTAGTTTGTTTTTTCTGTTTCACTGAAATCGTGACTGAATTCTTCTCTGCATCTTTAAATTTGTTAAAAGTATTAACTGTAACTATTCCATATTCTATAACTATGCTAAAAAGTTTAGACTCATGTTCAAAATATGAACTAAAGCTCTTCTGGTCTGCTTAGACTCAGTCTGTGTGCTTGTCAAGGGATGCAGTTAACTAAGAATTATACTTGTTTTCAGTTTAGTTTCRATTATGTTTATAATTATGTTAATAATTATGTTTATGGAGCTAATTCCACTTCAAAAGGAAAAAAAAAAAATGCATTAATGTAGATAACTGCTTCCTTAAAGGAAGTATATAGAACTCTGTTTAAAACTGCTTAGAATATTTATTTTGCATCTTCTCAAAGGAGATTATGATRTGTTTCCTGTATGATAGTATTCTTTAACAGTTTGTGGTTCTCATATCAGGAGGTTGCAATAGCAAGCCTATTTTTAAGTAAATATTTTAGGTGTATTCTGAGTCAAATATTCAAAATGTGTTTCTCTTTTTCCTTCTCCCACCCCAGAATGATTACCAGCTGCATGACAAAGTCTTCCTTTATCCATACCTCTAGCCTTAATGCATTATCATCATTTTTCATATGCTTTTTTTGCAGCTTATCTTACATTCAGCACAAAATTTTGTGGAATGCAGTATGGCATTCCAGTAATGTTGACCTTCATTAAAACAACCAATTCTTATGTTTCTAAAAATTCCCAAGCATTTATTTTAAGCAAAGATACTAGAAAGAACAGGCAGTTTACTTGAAATGAACTTTTTTGTAACAAAAATGCCTACATTAATCTTACATTTTATATTTCTCCAAAGAGAAAGCAACACTGCTGCTTTTAATTAAAAAATAAAAAGGGAAAGGAAGTATGTTTTTTGTTCACTTTTGTAAGGTTCCCAGAAGTTGTCTGACTTCAAGAAAATCATTGCCATCATCTGCCATTGGCTAAAGTGAGTTGCTACTTCTGTGGAAATAAATGAGAAAGATGTTTTTTCCTCTCTCTCTCTTTTTTTTTTTTTTTTTYCCTCTTTTTAAATGAAAGATTCACCCATTTCTGACCTTTTCTAAATCAAGACCTGTATGTTGATTGCTTGGTAATCAGTGCTTCCATAAGATGGGATTAGGCTTTAAATGTTACAGTTTTGAAACTATAGCTAAGCTGCATTTCTGTTCTGAAAATCATTTTCCCATAAATATCAGTGGAAGTTTTGGGTCTGTGATAACATTCTTCACAGCTGACATAAGAAGGACTGACAGGTTTTGTGTGATTCCCATTTACAGGCATATTTTTTATAGTTTGGACTAGTCTAAAGTGAACTAGATTAGGCTAATGATTAATTAAAAAGCAGTGTTCAAAGTTTTAGCGTGCATGGTGTGTGCGTTTTTTCTGTTTCAGGAAGTATTTCCCAGAGGATCACTCAGATCATTGAGGCTTCTTACATTCACCTCTAATCTGTTAACTTTTTTGGCCCTGAGCAAATATATATGCACCTCTCTACTGGCTGGCTCACTGTGGCTTACAGCTAGGCAGAAATCAAGAATGAAATTTTGTCAGCTATTTTATATTCCTCTTGGAAATGATCTGATGTTGGGCTGTCACTAAATCCTTTGCACCACTGATGAACCTGGAGTGTTAGTGTAGGTGGATTAAGCTGTTGTTTTTCAGTTGTCATCTCAACTGCAACAGATATGATGGGAGGAAGAAAGAGGCCCAATCTGCAGTCATATTCCCTATATTGTCACTTCTAAGTGAATTGCCATAAAAACAGAAAGTTCAAAATTCAATGTTTAATATTGAATGGCATTGATGATTCCTGTGTTGTGGGTTGAAATGAGTTGGCAAGCTTTTTTGCAGAGCATCTACAGCTTCTGAGATATTTGCCCTTTCTTTTGACAGGCTTTGCTGGTACTCCAGGATACCTTTCTCCAGAGGTGTTGCGTAAAGATCCCTATGGAAAACCTGTGGATATGTGGGCATGTGGTAAGAAGTGATTATGAAGGACAGTGTTCAGTCTGCTTTAGAGAAAAAAAAGCACTTTGAGAGAGAGAGTATCCACAATAAATTATATTCCACACCAGAAAAATAGATGTTTAGTGAAATTCAATATACATTTTTAGAAGTCTTCCAATTTTTTGTTCCAGCTTTTTGGATAAAAAAAAAATTGTGAAGTTGTGTTCTCACTGTGTTCTTGGTCATGACTGCACAGCTCATACTAGTGTTTTAAAAAATGTTGCCTTTAGGTGGCTATGCCCAACTAGTTACAAAACATAACAATTCATACTGCAAGTAGCGTCTTAATATGATTCACAAGTAGCCTAAAAACTGATTTGGCTAAGATATTAGAACTACAATTTTAAATATTTAAACTATTTTTTTTTGTGGCTGTAGTACAAAATTTATTTATTTATTTTTTGGCCTGAGATTTAGTTAAACTCCAACTTATTGGCACCACTTCAGAYCACAATACCCGAGAGATAGCAAAGGCGTTTTCTTACCTTTTATAAGTATAGTATTGAGAAGTGCAAATTGATATCACCAGGAAGATAGACAGTGTGTCCCATCTGATTTTTTCAGGTACACATTCTTGCCCACAGTCTGTATATGATGATTTCATGTGGACCCTATATTTACTTTTATTGACAGCATAAATAGGCAACRTTTTTCAATGAGTTTTTCAGGTAGGAAACTGCTATTGAACCATTTGTTTTACATGTAGTTCAGGTGYAAAATTAAATTCTGGAGTTTGTTTTGCTAAATCACTTAATTTTGCTGTTAACTTTTTGCAGGKGTCATTCTCTATATCCTCCTGGTAGGATATCCTCCCTTCTGGGATGAAGACCAGCACAGACTCTACCAGCAGATCAAGGCCGGTGCTTATGATGTAAGTACCACTTTGTCTACTTAGCTGATTACAATTATACCTCTCAGTAGTTTTCTAGAATAAAGACTTAACTTAAATATTTTTCCTATTTTTTTTATTTATGGTAAATACCTCTTCAGTAACATGAACTTTATGTGGATGGGAACATCCTGTGCTAATTTAAATTCCTTTTGCTTCCAACTTCATTATCAAGCCCTTGCGTACATCCTGAAAAGGTTATGTTTTCTTGACAGAGCTTTATATTTCTGTTAAATATTTCTGAATTCCCAGAAGCCTATCTTTTTTTTTTTTCTTAGCCATATCACTTAAACCAAAAGATTTTTCTAAATCTTGTAATGTGTTAGGCCACCTGAACATACAGTGCAACACTGTTGTGTTTTTGTAAATACAAATCATCATAGAGCTCTTCAAAAATAAAAAGTTTCATTACTTGTAAATGTGTTCCAACAATAAGCATTGTAGCTATTGATAACTGTTTGGAAAACTGAGCTGGTGACATGYATGAATTTTGCAACATCATCCATTTGTATTAAGTTAAACAGAAGGCTGTTGATGCTCAAATTTAAGCCATTTGTGAATGATGGAGAATAAAAGACGCAAAACCTTTTATCTTTTAAGCTATTTATTTGAATCCAGTCCTTGAGCAATATTGACTGAAAAGTGATTGTCRTGCCTTTTAGTGGAAATGAATTTATGATCTGCCTAGTCTTTTTTCTAGTGAAAAAGTAGTCATATAGCAATAAACAGGATGACGGTGAGAATTATAGTTTTAGCTGAGAGGACAAGAAATGAGTGAGTGCAAAGACTGAACTCTGTGTCTGTATTGTACGTACATTCTACATACTTGTGAATTACTTTGCTCGACTATAACAAATTCCTGTGATCTCAAATAATCATTTTTTAGTAGTGGATACCTCAATGAAATGCTCAAGCTTAAGGTCTGTCTTCACAAAAGCAATAGACATGCATGTTTTTCATTCCATTTGCATTTACACTTTGAGTGCATGTGTAAATATTTGGCTGAGCAAGGAACTGTTAAATTGATGACTAATTAGATTTATACACMATAACTGTACAGTTAGCATGAAAATTAACTTGAAAGCAAACAGAGAGATTGTATAATAATACTTACTATATGTATCTTTATTAAAACTGAGACCAGTTAATTCAAATGGTTCTAACAGAGGCTGCATTTTTTTCTTAAACCTGTTAAGTTGCGCTAGTGGGTAATGTTACAAAGATAGTATCAGTAAAAATCGTTACATAAAATCATGTATAGATCATGCAAATTAATACACACATGCATTTCTTTTTTTAAGTTTCCATCACCAGAATGGGATACAGTGACTCCTGAAGCAAAAGACCTTATCAATAAAATGCTTACAATTAACCCAGCAAAACGTATCACAGCATCAGAAGCACTAAAGCATCCGTGGATCTGTGTAAGTAATTTCCACTTCAACAAAATAATTTTACGACCAAAGCTATATTGTGTTCTTAAGCATCCAGTGAAGGCGTCCAGAGGATAATATTTGTTCTTACTTGTGCTGTTCCATTGCATCTATGTTTAATAGGGGGTTGGAAGACTGTCATTATACAAATATAGTCAATAGCCTCAGATATTGAGGTTCTAGCCTGAAATAGTTTAAAAGAAGCAGACTCCTTTCTCTTACCTTCATGGTTCACTGCTGTGATACTTTCTTGGTATTGCAGATTCTCAGAGAAAGAAATGTACAGGAAAGTCATTTTAAGTTGYGTGTATGTACATCATCATTTTCCTGTAATTGTTACGATAAGCATGAAATTTAAAGAGAGAAAATTAAGGGACATGTTAGAAGTTAATTTGYGAGTGATAAAAGCAGCCGTTCTGTTACTGGATCCAACACCACTTTCCAAGCCTCAGCTCATGCTACGGTTTGACTTTGCAGGTGGTCTTGGCTGATACTGATAGAAAGTCATAATGAGATTCCCAACGATTTGTTCATTCCCATAGACTGTGTTATCTCTACCTTTAAAACTGCAATGCAGTGCAAATTAATTTGGCTTACACAGAAAATGCAGATATAGCTGAGCATTGTCTTAGTTATTTTATTGCTATTGTAGTTCACCTAACAGAGCTAACACCAAAAAAAGCGCCCTTCGACCATAACTCACTGTATTACTTTGTTTCTGTGCATTCTTTATAATCCAAATTTTAAGATTCTGTGTTATTCAAAATCCTTATTTATGTCAAAAAGTTAAATAATTTCAGAAGTACCTTACACATGAGAAGTATGTATTTTCAAACGTACTTAATTTTGTTGATTTGGAGATTTTCAAAAAGGGTACGGTCCTGCATAAAGGGACAGTCGCACATGGTAGAAAGTCTTACAAGCGTGGACTATGTGTATTAAAATATACGTGTTTTACAGTGAATAATTTGCTAAAGATCTGGATACATTAAAATAATTCTTTCTTCTTTTAGCAACGTTCTACTGTTGCCTCTATGATGCACAGACAAGAGACTGTAGATTGCTTGAAGAAATTCAATGCAAGAAGAAAACTAAAGGTAAGAAAGAAAACTGCAAAGGTGAGTAGATAAATTTGGAGAGAGACAAGTATGTGTTGGTTTCTATTCCATCGGTAGAACAAATGGCCCTGAAGGAATTTCCTCTTGAATATTGGAGCAAATGGATAAATGATCTGCTTTTAGTCATATGACTCTTAAATTTTTAACAAGGGTAATGAAAACATAGCRTTCTGTGTAAGCCATACTACTAAGTATTATAAGCATTGTGATGCTGGACTCAATTTATCCTTTTGCAAATCTAGTTGCATTTTTAGTCTGTTATAAAGAAGTGTTTTAGAAAGGATTTTTTCATGATTATTGCATTATTTTGTTTGTAAGAATAATGGCAATTATCTTAATTGCTTAAAAGTAAAAATGCTTACATGAAGGAAAAGAATTCCTGAAGGTATTTTGTAGAATGTCATTTGTTTTATTTTTATCAGTCAAGACAGGATAGTTCTACAAACTTGAACATTTCTGATCAGCACAATGCAAATCAACTTCTGTTCCTACCTTAAAAAAAAAAAAAGATTCTAAGCGCACGAATCAAGTTCATTTCATTTTCGTTTTTGTATTTTGCAATTCAGTTGCTGCTTGCTGTGCCTGTGAGTGCTCAGGATTTGTTCCTAACGTTCTGACAGTAACTATTTGATATTACCAAGTTGCTAACAGGTGCATACTTAAGCTAAAAGTACAATTTATGCATTCACAGCATCACGTATGACAGATAATGCACAGGAAACACATTGTTTCATGGTTAATTCATCCATTCATGCAAATTAAATGTGTTTTCCTTTATGTTGTGTTTGCATTCAGAATTTTGCACAAGTGTAATGCTAATTTGAGAAATTATATTTGTACACAGGGTGCCATTTTGACAACTATGCTGGCTACCAGAAATTTCTCAGGTATGTTCGTTGAACTCCATACTCATTGGCCTTGTTTTTTTAACATTGCTGATGAATAAGATCCAATTAGGATTTGTGTCATATAGAAAGACCTTCATTGCTAAGGAGTATATGAACATTGTCATTTCTTTTGCAGAAACAAGCAAGAAAATTAAACTATTTTTGCCACACTGAATATTTTCTGACTTCAACTAATGCAATATTTCAGTGTAAAGTGTGTTCTATCTTATTATTCCTTTAGTGTTATCTGTAGTATCGTGTTGAAAGACGATATTTTCCTGGCTATTTTGATGGGAGAAATTGAAAATAGTACATATCATTCCATATTTGTAAGTGTGGGCAAACAAAGCTTTATAAGTTGTTTGTTTTTATGACTGAAATCTCATTCAGGATTTGACTGTGTTTTGTATTAAAAAGAAAGACACACTGTTCATTCTTTATTACTTTGCTAGGGAGCAAGAAAAGATGTTAATATTCATCCTTTTTATCCCTCCCTCCTAGTTTGAAATAAAAAGGTGTTTCATTCTTATAAAATAATATTCTTACAAGTGTACAGGGGGGTTTGGGTGTTTATACCAAATACAGTTTGATGGTGGATGGTTAAAGCCAAAATAACTTTGCTGTTACTATAGTTAGAATTATCTTGGATAGCAGTATGGCCAAAATTATGATGCTATGTTGAATTTTTCATTTGCTTTTTTAACATTTGAAGTGAATAGTGAAAAGAACTACCAGATGTAAAAGCTGTAATGTGCTCTGTGCGATGTAACTGTTGGAGTGTAACTGAAATTAATTTACAGATAAAAACATAATAGTACTTTGGGTATGCTGGAAAAAAAATGAGCACTGAATTTTTCAAAAGAAGCTAAAGATTTATGAATGAAAGAACAGCTTGTTCTATTTGCATAGTATTTAAAATAGCCTTTCTGTATTAGGTTCCTACATTGATTACACAGAAAACTACAAGTAAATTACACTAGGTTTGTACTTAATTAATTGCTAGTACCTTTTCTTTCTCTTTAATGGTGGTGACACTGTAGTTACCTACACTACAACCACTATAGGTTGCATATCTTGTAAAAATGAATTGTTTTGAAATATCAAACAGATATGTCATTTCTTATCACTAGTCTTAACTGCCAGAGTCTGTGTATGTAAGAGTCAGTGTCAACTCTCAAGAAAGAAAAATAAGCAATAGGCAAAGTCRTTTTCAAACATTATTTCACAAGAAAAGCAACAGTTTTTGTTTTGCTTTTTTTTTCCCCCACTTATCTGTTTTTTACCATAATGACATTTTACCTTTCAAGTTGTTTATTCATTATATTCATTGCTATTCATTGCAACACATGCTTTTGAAGGTCATTTGTCCATAATAATGTCGTTATAAAAGTGTTTTATTTTCCTTTTTCTTTCTTCCTTTTATGTGGAATGTATATTTCATGTGAGGTAAGACCCTCAGCACCTGAAAGGAACATCTTCTCTTCTGAATCAAAATTGCTGTTTGCCCTAAATCTTGCTAATTTCGTTGTGTTGTCACAAATGCCATTTCTTTTCAATTTTCTTTCTGGCTTATTAGCACTGCGTAGGTTTTGTTTATAGCTATTGCATGTAGTTGCAAAAATCTTTCATTGTGGGCTTAATTTAGAATATGCTAATAGCTTTGCTACTGCAAATTCTTTAAATATTTGATCTGTATGAAGTATCTGTGCTTAGAGAAAGATGTATTAACATATTCTTAAAATTACATTCCAAGACAAAAACAATAATGGCAAAAGCAGTGGAGTAAGAAGTATGTCCTCTGTCTTCTAACGTAACATACTGCATAATAATCCATAGTAGAAGCATTTCAAAGGGTGTGCTGACAATGCTATAGAATCATAGAATACTTAAGGTTGGAATGGACCTCTAGAGATCATCTAGTCGAACCTCCCTACTATAAATACAGTTCTTGTAACATCTTGTGACTGCTTCACTTGCAGTTACCCTCACTTTACTTGCAGGTTTTTTTTTTTTTTTTGATCATTCTTTTGTTTTTGTTTTTTTGGTGATTTTTCTTGAGCTTTGAAAAAAAGCACAGATATTATGTTAGAAAGTCTAGGGAAGGACTTCATTTATTATGAACAGCAGCCTATAGGAAATAGTTTACATTTTCCCATATCTTTGTGAGTTTTAGCAGTATTAAGCAAACATGCTTTGAAAGGAATAGTCTTTTTTTTTTTTTTTTTTTTTTTTTGGCCACAGATTTTAGGTATAGTTCCCCCTCCTCTTGTTTCCATAAATTAATTTCAGAAGCTAATGAAGTTCCTGAACGTTTCTTGGTTGTAAAATGTGACAATTGCTTCTGGTTGGAGGCCTCACTGCCTCGGATTCTGAAAGCACATGTTACAACAGGAAGGGTCCTATCTCAAAAACTAGTGTAAAATACTTTGTTTTAAATGTAAATTTATGCTTTTCTCTTATGTAAAAATATGCTGTATTTCTATTACATAATACAAATGTATTTTTTAATACATGGGCCTTGTCACATTCTTAAAAATAGTGTTTGATGATGTCCATAAATATTAAAATATATTTGGAGGCGTGATATGCATTTGGTAAACTACATGCAGAACCTAACCTCTTTTTCCAGTTTTAATGTCTACAGTACAATAATGGACATAAGCTATTTCTGTACAGTTCCTGGTGTGATCTCAGATTTTCTACACTCCCATCAAAGCTAAAAGAGCACTTGATGCAGATATCGTTGGTGAACAAGCCACAAATACAGAAATGAGTTTCATATAGTCATACAGCTTCAAATGAGCTTCAGATAGTCATTAGCTCAAGGAAAATGTGAATTAAATTATGTCACAAGAAACTCTCTCCCTGGAACTGGTTTAATACCATCCCTGACAGAAAAGTATTACCTCCCTTTCTTCCCATGTAATGTCAGTAATGCAATAATGCTTTACAAAAAAAAAAAAAAAAAAACCCCACATTCCCTGCTACATCAGGTCATGTGCAGGATGCAGATCAGGAATACTCCCATCCGTACAACACACAGAGCCTTCCTGCCCTTCTTGGTGATAGCCAGGGCTGAGCTCAGTGCATGTGTGCACATAGGCATGGCCACTACTTCATGAAATAGTTTCACAAGGCCCAACTAGACATGTTCCTTTGAAGCGTTAGCTTTTCTTGTTTTTCCTGAATGATGGTAAACAGAGAAACAAATGCTGGTAACCTGTCATCAGAAGCAGCACTGAACACTTGGCATTCTATTTTAAGCACTGCAAAGTAGTGCCAGTGCAAGAAGAGGGAGGCTGAAATGTGTAATGTCCTCTTTTCCACTTCTCATTCTGCCCTCCAAAATTCAGAAATAGTTTGAACATCATCAGGCTGGCAGGGCAGGAATACTTGCAAGGGTCAAGCTCCATGTCATGTCTCTCTCCCCTTGGTTACATCAGCTTTTTTAACCTGGAACAGTGCGCTATCATAAAGGCTTCCTAATTCTAAGCAAAGMTGTGTATAGAACTGCACCTCGCTTACAACTTAAACTAAAATATATTTTCTAGTATGAAAGGTTTATAAGTAACATATAAAAATGCCAGGCTCATTTTAATAGTTCATTATTATTATTATGGTTTTTGGCAGCGACTCAGCAAGCATTCACCCTTGTGAATAGTTTATTTGAATTTGGTAGGTCTCCCAGCATSTATTTCTGCTGCAAATGTTCACAAATTCAGGGTTTTGATTTGCTTGCTTGCACATTAGCCCTCCAAATTTAGTAACTTGGACTAGTCTGACCTGGTTTATATGGCAGGATTTAAAGCCTGAAATCCTTGTGAACCGAAATTGCAAAAAATCTTTCCCACCAGATCATGCTGAAGTTACAGACAAATGAAACACTTCATTAGTCAAAGAAAACTGAGTAATCAGTGTGCATCATAGTTCAGAAAGTCACAGGTTTTCTTCATTAGAAATTGAAGCACCATTTTTAATTATTAACCCCCTAAGAAGTACTTCGCAAAACAAAACTTCTCTGGCCAATTGTTTCTCCCTTTGCATTTGCAGCCTCTTTGTCCTTTTTTGTGAGGCGACTGGTAGCTTTGTCAACCCTCGCACAAAATTGCTCTTTTATAGTGTAGTTCACTTTTCTCTTAATGGAATAGTCAGTCATRTACCTTATTATAGTTTTAAGGTACCTTTCCCCATCAATTAGAGGTTACTTAMTTTTATGCCACTCTCGTATTAATAAAGCATTAAGAGAAGAGTAAGTTCTACAAGTATCGAATSCAAGTCCCTGCCATCAAAACAGTACTGCTTCATAGTCAATATTTGAACTATGCCTGTCAACAGTTGTAAACATATTTCAGTCTAGAAAATGAATGTATCCCATGCTGCTGTCCTACACCTGTCCTACTTCTGTTTCTTTCATTTATGGCCTCCGGCAATTCCTAACGGCTAAGTTTCTTGTTGTGTAATTACTGTCAGCTTTCATTGATAGAAAGACTCTTAAATATTTGTAGTTTCTTAAATATTGTGAATATCTTGTTTCCTTTACTTAGAGTAACAAAGGGAGGAAAATAGAAGCTGAAAACGTGTGCAGCTGGGGGCAGTGGGGCTTGCTGCACAGCTGATTGRCCTCAGGAGTAACTAGCTGGCATTGAAATTATTTCTCTCATTTTACAGCAGCTAAGAGTTTGCTGAAAAAGCCGGATGGAGTCAAGGTAGGTTAAATATATGCTTTAAAAATATTTTTTATTCACTGTCTGTAACTTATTTGCTGATATTTTTAGAACTGAACCTGCTTATTTCTTTATAGAATTTTAAGTGCTTCTTAGTGTGTGTTGGAAGTGTTAGGTGAAACTTAGAAAAAATGTAATTAAAGAAATAGTTGAAAAATAAGCATTTTAATAAGTGGAAAACAGAAAAGTGCTGGAGAAGGAATGCTTTCCTTGTTACTTCAGGGAAAGATGATTGTATCGTTAACGACCCAATATTATTAATTGAATAAATAGAAATAGAAATGATGGTTTGGTGATGGGCATGTTAGCTTTTGAAGTTACCAGTGCTTATCTGCAATTCTATTGCCTCTGTGTTTACCCTTGATTTGTCATTAGATCTGTGGAAGATTAAAATTTTATTGGTAGGTTTGGCTCCACATGAAGTGTATTCTGCCAGATGTCCTTGGTACGTTTGGCAGAACTCAAGGGATTTAGTATGTCAACAAATAAGTTTGTCCTGACTAATAAAACTTCCTAAGAAGGGAACATTTTGGCAGCTTTCATACATAATTTAGAGTTCCTATTCTCATGTCACCAGATCCTGCAGGAGGAGAGATGCTTCACAAATGACCATTCTGAATAAATACTTTGAAAAACAGCCAGGAAGAAAAAAATCCCTTGGCAGTGAAAAATGTTTCATTTCTTTTCTTGGAGGTCTCCTGACGACTAAAATAAGTGCCTCAATCTTTCATTATATAATTTGAAAGAGTTTCTTCTGTGCTCTGTGTATTTTCTCAGGAGTGTGTCTTTGACCTGAATTTTAATTTTATATATAATCTTAATTATTTACTCCTAACTAAACATTTGTGTACTTAAATACCAGACTCATAGTATGTTGTCCATCAACCAAATATGCACACTTTCCCTATCAAAATATTCTTGAAACTGACTTGAAAAGAGACGAGTACACTAAGATTTAAGTGCTTCTCACTGAAAAGTAATAGATATCCTATCTGTGTGGAGAAGCTGTTACAGAACTGTATTTGTTATTTTTGTGGAAAACCCTTAACATCTTTCATTGTGGAATTCTTAATTTGTATGTACTTCAACTGAATAACTTTTCCTTTTTAAATAATATTCCTCCTACAGACCTACAGTAGTATTTGTTGTATCTTAATTTTGATTATGATATTGCAAACAATTGTTGCCAAAATTTTGCCTAAATTACACTTGTTGGGCTTTGTTACTTTAGTTTATACGTATTTTTTATATCTGCTGTTTTCCTGTGTAGTTATGTGGAGCAAAGAGAGTGAATATACATCTGGGGAGGTCTTGTTTTCCTCTTTTTTTGAGAAACGATATTCTCTATAGCTTTTTTTTTTATTTTTACCCCTTTCTACAGCTTAGGCAGTCTTAAAAAATAAAACATAAAAACAGAAATATACTGTTCTCCATGCATTACTTTAAATCCAACCAGTCACATTTTCTTCTTTTCCTTTCTCTCTGACTGGTCAATTCAGAAAAGGAAGTCCAGTTCGAGTGTTCAGATGATGGTGAGGATCTTTATCTGACAGATTTTTCCTCCTGTGAAACGTTCACACTTAGAAATCAAACAGTTGCATTTAGTTTTGTTAACATACTGTTAGAAGCTGCAAAATTTTGAAGTACAACCTTGTGAATTTAAGCCTGCGGTTGCTGTATGCCATCCACAATGAATTGTTCTGCAGCTCTTTTGAGCAAGTTTTTCTGTTTCTTTAAACTGGGGAACATGTAAATGCAAAAAAAAAAAAAAAAAAGTAGATGTAACATTGTCCAATGCAGCTGTTCTTAGCCGATAAAAATAGTAACAATGCAGTGATCTTATAACAGCCTTCCATTAGTTTATAAAGATCTTTGTGTAATTAAAGCTAATAATTATTAATATAGTGAAGTGTAACCCAAACTACATTGCTTCGCAAGGTGAAATCACATAACGTTAATTGAGCAATTACAGGTCAGGATGCAATGCCAAAAATACTCAGGAATCAGAAAAACAACTGCACGGCCTTTCCATACTATGCTTTCCTAGCTAACATCCATCACAGCACAGGGGTTTGGCACCAGATGTCCCAACTGGCTGTCAGTCTGTCTAACTTCTCTGCCTCCTTGACCTACTCCACACTTATGCATTCAGTTGGCCTCGGTGCAGCTTGTTATATTCCTATTTATTATGGCAACTCGTTATATTCCTGTTTATTATGCCTTTGAACTGGAATCTAGAGGTGTTMATGAGGATCTGCTGCGATGACCCAGCCAGCTTCTGTTGCTACTGAAGGTAGAGAGAAGACAGTGTTTCACCTTTCTCTGGGAAGCACAATTCCACTTAGAAAGTGAACAGTGATAGCCAGATCAGAATGAGCACGTGGTTATGTAGGGAAACACTCTGTTCTCCTCCGGGTGCTGGTAGAATTTCGGAGTTTCAGCGGTGATGGTGTCCAAAGGAGGATCAGAGGACAGGTACAGCTGGAATATTTCTAGTATCCCAAAGATGAAGTATGCTTTAATTCTTTGCTTACAAAAGTATTTTGTGGAAGCCTAAGTACTGAGATACAGGTTTTGTTTCTTAAAATATTTTATAAGATATTGAAAAAATGACCCTAAATGGCTCTACAGTCATGCCCAGCTGCTTGGTGTGCTTGTGTGTGTCTGTCCTGTGCTACTATGAAGCCGAAGAGTAGCTCTGGGCAAGCAATGCTAAAGTACAAAATGTTTTCATCTGTACAACAAATAGATCACCTCTTGAGTATAACTTAAATTTAGATCAGTTTTCTCATATGAAAATATTCCTTCTGGAGTAATTTCCTTTTTCTGCTAAAATACATGTAAAACAGATAAGTTTGTGCTCATATATCCTAACAAAAAATCTCATGTATATTTTATGTGAGGAAGAGAGAAAGAGAGAAAGGCTTATTGCTGTTTTYCTCCTAAGCCTCAAAGGGTTTTGCCAAGTTCTGCTTATACAGAAGAAGTAACTTTGTTTTGAATTACATGGTCTCTTTCTGCTTTTAATAATGAATGCTGATTTTTTGATATGTTCCTAATAAGTACTAATAAGTTTTGAATATATTTCGTGCAGTTTTCAGCAGTAGCTGTAATGGATATTGTTTATTTTTATAGGACTTTCACCAAGGGAGTATGGACCCAAGCCTGCTCTCCTTACTCAGGCAAAATTGGAATTAAAATTTGATTAACTTGTTTTCATTATATATTCAGCAACAATTATTTTTTTGGCATATCACTTTATTTTTGGTATTAAGCTACTACTGAATGGGACTGTATGAAATCTGGTGAAATCTTCGTTTCCTTCCTCATGTTTTTGCTTTGTGTGTGTTTGTGTCTTTTTATTAGTTTTTTTTTGTTGGTAGTGTCTTATGACTAAGCTGTCACTAAAATATGAACTTTTAGTTACATGAGTTGATACATGATTTTTTTCTTGTGTTTGAAGATACGTCATGCCAGCAAGCAGTGTTATATGTGCTCTCCCTATCCTATGATCCTCGTATAGAATTTCCATTTATTGGAGCAGTAGTTTGGTTGGTTGATTGAGGTTTTTTTAAGGTTTTTTTCCTGAGTAAGGACTTCAGGTTTTACCAGTCTCACAGTCCCATAAGTATCTAAGCAAGTTAGTTATATAAATACTTGCTAATACATTCATCCATGTGAATGCCAGTATGCACCAAGGAGTTTCTTCTCCTCTGTTGAGTGCAGAGAGCCCTGCAACTTCTGACTGAAGTTGCACTTGGAGTACATGATTGTGAATAGATAAATGAAAATTGCTTGGCAGTAGCAAGTSTAAGTTGGAATATAAAATAAGCACTTGGAATTCAGTAATCATTCATACCTTCCTTTAATGACAAATTCTGTAGAAAAACAGTATTAGAAAAGCTCAGTGTTAGAAAAAAACTCATTTTCCTGCTATAGATATAGCACTAATAACTTTGATTCTAAATTCTAAAGGCTCAAGTTTTGTGAAGTTTTAGCGCTTGACAAAACTTAAATGTTAGCATACCTCTCTGAGGAGCTAAACACTATTCACAGATCATAGAATAATTGAGAAGCTTACAGTGTAAGTGAGGTGTTTCTTAGACAAGCACAATTTGGTCCACTCTTCTAGGACTTTCTTTATGCCTTTTCAGAAGTATTACTGAGGACATCATCATTTTCTAATTGATTTTAGAAAGACCTTTCTTTAGGAACTACAAACACCTCACAAACAGTCTCAGAGGATTACTAGAGTTTCTATAAATGACAGACTGAATTTTTACAAAAAATCAATTAATGAAKGAATTAAATATCTTTGTTCTTTTGCCTTGCATGTTTAGTGTTAAGTACTGTGGCTAAAAGGTTCATTATTTTATCTTTTTTTTTTCCAAACTGTATATACATCTTTGTATGTTGTTTTGGACCRCTCTTTTTAGAATCAAACATGACCAAAATATTTGAGAAAAAAAAAGTGCTATTTTGTATTTTTTTCTAACTTTCCTAATAATTCTCAAAGACTGAAATGACATTTTAAACTGGTTTTGCCTATGCTTTAATATTGCTTCTTACAGTATGTAAAAACTAGTTTGGTACCCAATATTTAATATTTTTCTACTTATCATACCATGGTATTTATGAAACAAATTTTAGAAGTGTTTTTTAAAGAATCAGATACATTTAAACTTTATATTTCTTTGAGATAGATGCTTGTATAAATAAAAAGCTGGTCTTGTGAAAATACAGTACTGTGCTAAGCTTAGGAACTATCACGACTATCCACATGTGAAGTTGAGCAGATATGCAGTGCTTTGTGAATTAAGACTGCAGAAACCGTGGTGTGGAACATGATACTTTCATACTTTGGTATGGAACCAAAACTGAAAGGCTGATACACATCTAGGGCAACATACTTGAGATTGGAAAAATCACAGCTGGCAGTTATTTTTGTCTAAAGTAACAGCAAAAAGCTATAAGGACCCCAATCTATTCCCAATGTCAGTCATATTTATGGAATTACATGCCAAGAAGTCGGTAGAACTATAGATCTCTAAAGAGCTGTGACGAATCAAGTGCTATTTATGTTAGTCATTGGTAATTAGAAAAAAAAACTGTAACTGAGTACAGTTATTTAATACCGATTAGAAATCACAGTGTCAACCTAGGACTCTGGTTAAACATGTATTAATTTTATATTCTTCTCATATATATAAAAATATAGCTGTTTTCTAAAGGCTTTCCATTCTTCTAAGTGTCACAGCTGAAGTCATCTGTACCTTATATAGAACTTTTTAGGCTGCGACTGAAAGCCTGTAGCTAGCATGTCAGGAGAAGTTACAGCTAGCTGTCAAAGCTATTGTTAGTGTTCCTTTCAAGTTCATAAGGTCATCTTTCTGTGGTTCTTTATTTCCATATCTATATATAGATATCTATATCTGTATATAGATGTTCTATACAGAGAGATATAGATACGGTGCCTACTGCGAGTTCTAAGGCTTGTCTGTTTCTATTTTCTGCATACCTACAGATAAACAACAAAACCAACGTGGTAACCAGCCCTAAGGAAAATATTCCTACCCCGGCGCTGGTATACCTGGAATCTTCCTTCTCATGCTATCTTGAAATTTTTGACTGTTTTCTGTTTGTTCTTTCTCCTTTTTTTTTTTTCTACTTTTTCATGTGTTTACTTGGTTTGCTTTCTAAAAACAGGTTTGGGGAAAACATGTTTTGCTTTGAATTATGCTTTTCTTTTTTTGGAGGAAGTCCATTGTTAAGGAGTGTGTTTATTAATAGAAAATGTTACGTGGACGCTGGATGCAGTAGAGTCATAGTAATTGTATCTGTAGTTGAATTTTTTGCATGCTGTTCCAGAAAGTGAGTAGAATGCGCTTTATGTTGCTCTTAACTGTTTGCGTGGTGGTTGTTTCAATCTTTTTGATGCTAACTTTTTGCATAAAAAAAAGCTAACAGGAGGATTATTGCCAGGCAATGATAAAATAGACCTTATTCAGATTTTCATTCAATATTCTATAAAACGCAACAGGACTTTGCAAGTGTTTACATACTGGAAGCAAGAGGCGTCACATGGTCAATTTTTTCGATGCTTTCTCTATATACATATATACAAGCATGCCAAAGGAGAGATTCGTTGCTCTTCATGAGCAACTCCCAGTGAGGAATACATTGCTAAATAATTTCCAAGGCCTGTTTTAGAGGGATTTTGTTTGTTTGCTTTTGTTTGTCTTTTCCTTTCTTTTAAGGAAAGAGATTTGGAAATATTGCGTTATAAAATGACACAAAGACCTCCCACTTATCCTGTGCTGCTCTGCAAGGGCAGAAATTGGTAATAATGTACCTATTTCTTCCTGAGTCCTTATCAGCCATCTGTATTTTTGTTTGATCACTTTTGTCTTAGTGCTAATGCTAATAACCRTGCT
The DNA here is from genome assembly GCA_003342815.1 of Eudromia elegans. Lineage (NCBI taxonomy): Eukaryota > Metazoa > Chordata > Aves > Tinamiformes > Tinamidae > Eudromia > Eudromia elegans. The sequence goes on along the minus strand of PTEX01000070.1, from coordinate 1,476,341 downwards.
TAAAGGAAAAAGGTGGTTGATCATCACCTTAGTAGCTCATCCAGAAAAATGAGCAAAGCATTTAGCATGAGACCTTTAAAAAAAGAGCCTCTTAGGTCTCCAGAGCTTCAAAGCCCTGTGTATGTTGGTCATGAATAAGGTCTTTGCATGCTGCTGAGTTGAGAGAGATGGTCATTTTTTTGCTGGCTTGCTGGTTGAGGAAATCTTTTGTTGGAAATACCCAGTTTCATCTGCTGGCAACAGTTAATATTTGTTTTAGCATTTGTGAGCTGGCTCTTCTTGCACGCCCTCACAATAACAAAAGTGCGTTTACCAATGAGAATTGTTTTTCTCTCTATTTTGTTCTCGCTCAGGAGCCCCAAACTACAGTAATCCACAACCCTGATGGAAATAAGGTATTCAGAAAGAATTAATTCCATCTTGCTTTTCCAAACCACACATTTCATCTACAGTTGTAGAGCAGAGCAGGGCCATTCCAACAGTTGGTCAAGGAAAACCTCATTCCTGTGTTTGTCACCTCCGGTGTCACCTGAACCCCTGTCACCTGCGTTTGGTTCCTGCTGGACGCTCTGTGGTCACGGAGCTTCGGAAGCCCTTGGGGGGGTCAGTGGCAGTTGCCACTGTGCAGTCCGCTGTGCGGCCAGGCACGGCCGTGTGGGCACTTTCTGGTTTCAGACAAACATTTCTACAGCTTAACCAAAGCAGAGGAGTGCTCTTCACAGCGTGGTGAGATTCTGTCAAAGGCTTTTATGTGGAGTTGTCACCTCGGATAAAGACATACTTTCAGCTCATCCCATCTGCTGTTTCTCAGCATGCTCGTATACCATGCTGTGACCTGCCTTTTGCACAAGACTTGGGTTCTCTTCCATTACATCACAGAGCAGTTTGAAAAATATTAAAATTTCAAGTGATAAGGAATCTTTTGGTTTTTATACATTTTTCATGCTGTTTTCTTTCTTTTTTTCCTTTGTATTGTGGTGTTTTTGTTTGGCAGCTGATTCCTAAAACATGTGTTTGTTTTATTTTTTTTGTGCATGGACTTGAAATAGGCCAGGAAATACCATCATTTTCATATAACACATGTTCCTATGTTTCCTGCAAAGAATTTCTCTTCTGAAAAAAAATTCACTGTTTGCAGTGTCGATTTTGAGAGAATTGCCATATCATTTAGCTAGTCGAATTCCCTATGATTATTGTAATATACATTGTAATATGTAAAGGATTGAATCTGAGTGGGGAAAAAAAAACGCATGCAGACGTTTCTCAAGCATGGAAGAAGTGATCATGTGTATCGTGCTTGCRTATTGCATTTGTGTATGTATCTTGCATTTGCGGAAAACCACTTATGTTTTCATCTTGCTTCATTTTCAGCTCCCAAGGTTTTTATGCACAGGCAACAGCGTGTATTTAAATCCTAGTCTAATCTTTMTCACTAAAGCTACTAAAGACCCCCTGTCAAAAACCCCAAATAAAATATTGGCATGACTACATCTACTTGACTTTACTATATAATCATTAGCAATCCAGATATTTAATGTCCCAAAAGATTGCARTAGACAGGTAAACTACTCAGAGTGGAGAGTTGCTCCTAAATTTCTTGGTCTGAAAAGCTAAGTGTTAAACTATGGCAACTGGAGTGGATGCTTCAATATTACAGGCAGCATATACTGTGAGAGCTCGTGCATGGTGTTCACCCCTTGTATGCGTGTGGAGTTTTCATGTACTTATAAGTGCTCTAATATATGTAACTGATAGCGCATGAAACGTCCGTGTAGAGTGAAACATCTAACACCAGCCAGTATAGAAGAAGCATGATGACTTGTTTCATTTCTGTGTGGGTTGATTCATACCGTTTTATTCATGGATGCACATACATTTTGGTTTTTAAGGTCTGAACAATGCGTTAACCATTTTGAACGTTCACTTGACACAGTAAGGAGCACTGTCAAATTTGTGTTTTTGTTATTTGTTTGTTAACTTTCTAGGAACTGAAAACAGTACCACTCGTATCTTCCATCTCTTGGATAAAAATAACCCACATAATGTTTTTTGCTATTGGGCTGTGACATTAAAAAAAAAAAAAAGAAGTTAGAATGTTACTCTACAAAAAAGGAACAGATGGAAAAATGAGCTTAAAACTATCAGGCTTTTAAAAAAAATCTATGCCTATTAGGTTTGACAGTGTTCTTTTTGAATTTATCCCTAACATTTCATGTTTCTGTTAATTTGTGAAAGACTGAAAAATGGTGTCCTTGCCTTTTTAACAGTGCTGTGGTTTAAATGTAACTGTCTGACAGACAAGTCATTCCTCTGGGTGGCTGGATGCTTGAACATTACTTCTGTGAAGATACRTTAGTTTATGGAAGTTGTCTTCATAAATTTATCAATTCTCTGTCTCCTTCAAATTTTTATCACCAAACATTATAGAAATGACATAAAAATCATATCCAATTTTCTTAAGATCACTGGGAACCTTTCTGTTTGTTTTAATATACATTGTATCAAGGCTTAAGAGGTTAAAAAAAAAAAGGAAAACCTGCAAATTGTAGTGTTCAGAAGCCTGCATATTTAAAAACTGGAAGGGAATGACTTATTTTACACAGTTGGTTAATCACTAAGCTTAAAATGGCAAGCTCTTTTCCCTGTTTGACGTAATTCATATAGCATTTCAGATGAACTGTGTACAGTTTGATGTTAAGGGAAAAAAATCCTTTATGTTCCTGTGAAATCAAAGCATTAGAAAGCAGGAAATATATTTATGTTCCCCTTTGAAATGGATGGGAATGTTTGACATCGGTTTCAGATGGGAACGTCTTAATCTATGTGTGACCATTTGTGAATTACATCTCACTCTGCTTAAGGCTTTGCATGATCTCTGCAACTAACTAGACTTTTCATAGGCACACAAATAAGACTTGGCATATTTTATATGTTCTACTTATATTTGCTTCTCAACAGGAATCAACAGAGAGTTCCAATACAACCATTGAAGATGAAGATGTGAAAGGTATGATTTTTAAGCTTGACATGTTTGGAAAAGCAATAGCATAGATCATTTGAATTTATTTCATTTGATCATTAAAAAGAGAAACTCCTAATAAATCTCAAGGGAAAATGTTTTTTTTCTGCTTTTTTTAATTAAATGATTTTTTGCACGTATTACTTCTGAMATTTTCAGATTTAATGCTGAGTTTTTGTTTAGCAAAATGCTTTTTTTGGGTTTTTTTTTTGTTTGTTTTTCTTGGAATGAGGAATATAAACATGAAATTACTGCTTGTTGCTTAAAATGTTTGTCCAGTAATAATAGATGAGCAGATGCAGATTAAGAATTTATAATTCAGTGCTTTCTAACTCTGATTTAATTCAGGTATTTATAGCATRTGTGGAGTTTTTTTGGATTTTGGTTGGTTGTTTTTCTGAGGTCACCATTTTAATTTTTATTCTGTTCAGATGCCAGTGTTTCTTTGTGTTTTTCTTTTGGCCATACTGGTATTTCAGTTGTATTTTATTTTTTAAAAAACTAAAACCAGTTATTTTTCTGTAAAATCAATTGTGTGACCTCACAGGTATTGTTTTTGTTTCTTCTTTTGTTTCTTCTGATGTTGCTCATACTTATTTTAATAACACATTATTTTAAAAACTATATTGTGAATKATTGGTCTACAGAAAGATTGTTTTTTAGCAGCAAAGCACAGTGTTATATACAGCTGAAACATGAGTCAAAGATGATAGTATAGAGAGTAAGAGATGGAAGATGAAAATTCTCACTGACACACCCCAGTGTCTCATTATCTAGAGTCTAGAAGTCCAGATTAGCATCATTARCCTGGCTGTCTTGCGTGTGCTTCCTGACCTGAGCAAATAGTTTATTCTGTTAATGAGGAAACAGCACATTTGCATGCAACCTCTCCTAACACGTACTACTGAGTCTTTTCCAGGGTTCATATAGCGTATTTGTTATTCACTGAGCTTATTTTTGTGTTTCATCTRTTATCATTTTAGCGGAATCAGTAGCATAGAAGACATCTAAAATATTTGACCTAATCTTGAAATTTGAGATGATTATTCTGTTCCTGCAGATGTTGTGAACCAGGAGGTTAGGAAGGACAGCATGATTATGCAAGTTACTTGCAGCCCTGTGTCTCATAAGGGAATAGCAAAATAAATACAAGATTCCTATCTCTTTTGCAAAAATTYCTCTATTCAAATTTTAATTTCTTATGAGTTAATTTCTTCCTCTTTCTGACACACTGCAAAATATTATATTAAATATATCCTTACTGTTCCCTTCCAGTAATGAGGAAGACTTTGGGGCAGAAGGAACAAATGTACATTTGGGACAAAATTAGCCATTTAACTTTTTTTTATATAGCTGAGGGTTACTGCACAAATATAGGACCAACAAACAAAGCTGCAGGTATGTTTTGGAGAAATGTCTAAAGCCATCATTTCTATCAGTTTGTGTTGTGCAGGATATTTATAAAGTGTCATCCACAAAGTAAGGAACTTCAGTTCTTGAAGAAAGAAATCCACTGGCTATGATTTGGGTAGTTGTAACATCCCGTTCATTAAAAGTTGAACAAATTAAAATATACTTAGAACAATAAAACAATATAAAAGATCCATTTTTTTTTTTTTTTTGGACACTGATGATTTTTTTATTAGCTGTCTTTAGGACAATACAGCTTTTAGAAAGTGACTACATTTCTGTTTTCCTTGTGCAAGAACAAAATCTAGAGTTTGTCATTTCTATGTGTTCCTGTATACAAATAGTATTAATAATACAGGAAACTTTAGATGCTTAAAATCATGTCCTTATCTAAGGGTCTGTCAACTTCGTTGAGCAAACTGTTATTTATTGGGAAATATGGACTCAAAATGTGTGCGTAGAAGTATTGCATACACTTTTTTTTATATGGACCAACAAGGTTTTATACACTTTCATTTTTTGGCTGACCAATAGCCAAGAGTACAATAAAATAAGAAAGACAACATTTTATAAAATTATTTTAGTAATCTGTACAGGAATAAATTTTTCTCACTATTTACATTTTATAGTTTCACTTAGTGTCTTACTGTTTTTCCTCAACAAAGAGGAGGCTTTTTTTTGTTCTAATTAAGCAAACTTAATTATTAGTCGAGTATTAGTTATAAATGAAAGCTATGAAATCTTGATTTTTTTTTTTTTAAAGACTTTAGGGTGGAATATGTTTCTTTTTTAAATCAAATGAAATTAAAATTAAAACACAAGAAGTTCCATGTCCGTGTGAGGAAGAACTTCTTTCCTGTGAGGGTGACAGAGCCCTGGAACAGGCTGCCCACAGAGGCTGTGGAGTCTCCTTCTCTGGAGATCTTCCTAACCYGCCTGGATGCCACCCTGTGCCACATGCTCTAGGGATCCCTGCTGGAGCAGGGGGGTTGGACTAGATGATCTCTAGAGTACCCTCCCAACTTCAACCATTCTGAGATTCTGTGAAATTGGCAGTAGGTATAAATGGAAGAATTCRCAGGAGACATTTTTTAAGGTGGATGTATGCAATTCTAGTGAATGATCAAAAAAAAACCCAAACTGACTTTGACTTGTCCAATTTCTTTTGCAGTGCTTGAAGTTCTTTATTATTTTTACTTCAGTCACAGCAAAAAGAATGGCTGCAGAGCAAATAAAAATGCAGTAATTAACTCTGCTTTTGGCACAGGTCAAATACTTATCTTAGAGGTGCTTTCATTGTAAAAATAATGATGGCCTGTTTTAAAGCTATATTTCTTGACTACCTTTAAATTTTTTTTGCTCTATTTACTAGGGAAAAAGTACATTGTTCTTTGGWGAATCCAGGTTGATTGTTGGAAGGCTGATCTGTACTTGCAGCATTGTCATGACCATTGAGAATACTGATACCTAATTTTATGGATTGATTGTTTACATTTATATCATTTATACTTATTTTATCATGCAAAAGCATTGTCAGAGTGATGTCAGGAAATCATTTGCAGCAGTGTTGTCTCTGTAAAGAAACATTAAGTGGCTCCCTGACTATCGCTGGTGTTGAAAATGGTATCTAATATATTTTTATTGAAAAGATCACAGACAAATCATGCCATTTTGCATGGCTTTTTTCGAAGTACTGTAAGATTTGAAAATGCAGATTATATGGCATTAGCTTTACCAGTATTTGACATCCTGAAGTCTGCTTTGATAAACATTTTTTATAATCCTCATGATGAGACTGTGAAAATTCTTGAAGCTTGAGAAAAGTTTGGAGTTGCTCTGTGAAACCCTAGTCGCTTGGTAGCAGCTGTGCAGGAGCTAGAGTGATGCACTGTGGTGAAAATRCAGCCTTTGTCATGCTTTATATGAGATTCATGGAGCATTTATCTCATGGCATCTTAGCCCGGACTTACCCAGCAGTGGTATTCCCATTTCTTGTTTCTGCCATGATTCCTGGTGCTGCATTTGGAAATGCTGAGAAACTCAGCTGGTGTGCAGGCTAGAGTCTGCAATCTTCTACACTGGGATAGCCAGCGGAAAGAAGATTTTCCGAGTTTGTTCCCTCATTGCCTGTCTCACACTATGCACTGCTAGTAACAGTGCAGCTGAAAATTACGATTTCTGTTGCTGTGTGAGCTGCCTTTAGCTTTAATTAAGTCATTGATGTTGCACTTTGTTCTCTAGGTTTCTGTGAATTGTTTCACCTCCATTTCAAGAAACTCTTGGGTACACTAACACCAATACTGTCTAACTTTAAATAACAGCCTCATGATAACGGTTTGCRTTAATGGAAAGTAATGGCTTGGAGAACAATTGCAGGAATCTGAAGCTGATGTAAAGGAAAATGCAGTGTAATTTACCTTTATTCATAATGCCTTTTATTTCCTCCTTCGAACCATTGTAAGTAGTTTTATAACTAATCTCATTAAATGATTAACGTAATTATAGGGCCTCTGCACAATGATATTAYACCATCTTATAACTGTAAAGCTTTTATCTCTTAGGTTTTATTTGAAGCATTACACATAAAATTAAGTCTCATACATACAATTATAAGAAAAGCAACAATACAAATGTTTTGCCTAATATTTATGTTTAATTCTGTAATATCACAATTAAGAGAAGATTAAATGACCATTATGTACTTAATTCCTAAAACAGAAAAGAGGATCTTTTTTTTTAATCACAGGTCTAAGCGAAAGGAGGTATTCATCGTATTCTTCATTCTGCTGAAGCTTAGTGACAGATGTAAAATGTTTGGTAGACAAAGTTTCTGCTATTTGTAGGTTCCTCCTCCTTCACTGCTTAATGGTAGGAAGGGCAGAAAGCATGTGAACCAGGAAGATGAGCTAAGGCTGCATGGCAGTGGGAATCTTACCTGATAGATTTTTTTGGAGACTACCTGAAGGGGACCTGACGGATGTTAACCCTACTTGCAGTAAAGTAAGTGGAAGACATTGTGCTGCTGTTCTTTACCTGTGCTGGCAGGAAGGTGAGGAAACTTTCTCCAAACTGTGAAGGATAATTTAAACTGTAACATTTGGGATAGTCATGGTAACGCCATTATATTGATGCAGCTGTTAAAGCTGGGCTAATACTTGGCATGGACTACAGCCGTGTTCRTCCCATGCTGGGTGTACGCTCTATTCCAGCGTGTAGGAAGCTCCTGTTATTTAGATACCAATGTCATCTCTGTTTTTAATTGCCTGCAGTCTTGCCTGTTTTTCACTTTTTAATATTCTTATGCTTCTGTCTTTCCACCTGAGGCTATTTCATCGTGAGTTAAAGCCAGCAGTACCCCAAGGGTTCATTTTCCAGAATGATTTGGGGAATAAGCACTCCTGCCACTCTGAAAGCTCCTGTAAGTTTTAGCTTTACACTTTAACAGGGCACCTCAGGAAAGATATTTTCCTTCCATGCTAAACTTTGCTTCTAGGCATAGATTTTCCAGGTTAAGGGAGAAAAATCTTTTTCCTTTTTAAGGTTCAGATACTGGTTACAGCTGGAGATAATAAACTGATTGAAAGGAATGAGTCTCTGAGGTAGCAGAGAGAATATTCTCTGATTACCTAYTGTCTGTCTTTACACTTGTGCTCAAAAAAATACTTTGAGCTGTGAAAGAAATGTTYCCAAGCTGTCCCCCGGGTAATAAAAGACCTTCAATATTTCTTTTCTTTTTCTCCATGTCGTGGGGTATAATTCATCTGCTTAGAATGTTCTGTGTCCTATTGATGCGTGGGTCACTCTTGTTCCCTTTTTTTTCTTGTTTAGTTTAGGGTGGGCAAATGTTTGACCTTATGAAAAAAYCTTTGGATTGATCATATATATGGATAGAATTTAGTAACTGCTGATTTCTCTGAGGACTTTTTCCACAGTACTGTGACACTGTAGGGTTTGTGGCTTCTAGAATTAGAGAAACATGTGATATCAAGCAGATAGAGACTCCTTCCTCCTATAAAGATGGAAAAGGGGGATACCACTCTGTGAAAAGTAAAATTAATACATGTTTTATGGAACTGCAGTGTGACCCGTACCTCACAGGGAATGTCTTTTCTTTGTTAGGGTACTCAGTCAGTGCACTTCATTCCTACTACTGTTCTTCTAATGTTGTGCATGAATTGCACAAATGGGCMTAAGGTGCCTTCCTTTCTACAAGCTACCAGCTATTAAAGCATTTAGCTTTGCATTRTAAGTGGTTTTCTGATTTCAACTTTTTAGAAACTGCATTAAAATTGTGTGGACCATGTGAATYTGTGTGTGATATATATCCATGACGGTGGTAGTTTTGTGCGTCCTCTGAGAAGATTTGTTCATATGCATGTCTACGTAAAGTATTGAAAATTATTAAGAAATGTGCAGTTTAAAAAAAAAAAAGAAAAAGAAGACAGCCTGTAATCAGCTGTTGCAAATATTTCTTTAGGAACAGATTCTTATGACTTATCTTACCACAGAATGCCTGCATTATTCTCCTTTTCCATCAGGACCTCATCTATACTTTTTGTTTGAAGGTGAATTTTAATTTGAAGGTCATTTGGTGCTAGTTTTTTTTCAAGAAGATGTTGCAAGTCTTAGTATCTCTATTTTACATAGTGTGTATCTGCATCTTTTAGAATTGCAACATTTTATTTTACTAAGAGCTTTACTTAGCAAACAGTGGTAAGCTTTAAGAATTTAATGAGTTGGCTAACTCAAGATTTTGAGCCTGAAATTATCTGAAGCTATAGTTTAGGTCCTTGACTCACAAAAATTTCTAGTGRAAACCTCTGAATATGCTGTCCGAAGTCATCACTCTTAAATAAAAAGGTGAGAGTGGAAAGAAAAAGTGTACTTAAAAGTGCACCATAGTTAACACCTTTTCTCAGGATTTCTTGTCGGGTTTCTCCTTCCTGTAGTAATGGATGTGAGACTGGAGCTCTGACAGTATCTCTTTGGCATAATARTGATGTGGGGGTTTTTTGTTTTTTGTTTTTGGTTTTGTTTTTTCCGGTAATGCTGTAGGATGCAGTCATTATTTTTGCTAGCAACATGCACAAACCTTTACAATGTTGAGTTGTTGAATTTATCGTGGTCAGTAAATCTAGATTGTTCATGGTATTCTGCGCCTAGAGTTGAATTAATGTGAAAAATGCTGAGTGATGATTCCCCATGGGCAAAATTGTTGAGCTGCAGGACACTTAGAGTAGATAAATTTTGACTAATTTGTGCTGCTTAGTATATCTGTGAAGTTTGAAAAGGTTAAAATATCAAGCATTCAGGAGGCGTTTATATATATTTATATATATAAAWATATATATATATTTTGCTAATTTATTTAATACTTGTTTAAAAACATTATAAATYAATTTAAATCAGTTTGGAGTATATTTTTTTAAAGAAAAAACTTCAAAATACCAGAGATTTTTTTTTTTCAAAATCTGACATATCTCAATACTGGATAGAGAGGTAAATCTGCACTGGCATCTGAACAGAGTCATTAAGAGCTACCCCCTTCGCCACTTTTCTTTGACAGCCACAGTTCCTCCCAAAATGATATCATTAACATTGTGTGTTCAGATTTTTTTATCAGTTCTTACCTTACTGTTTTTAATTAAATATCRTTCTTTCCTTTTTTTTTTTTTTTGACCATCTCTTTTTCTTTCTTCATATCTGCTTGACCCTCTTACAGCTGTCACAAAGGAGGGTGATATGGAGAGGTTATGTTCCACCAACCACTCCTCCTCTTCCATTGCTTCCTCATCTTACTGGTCACCACTCTTGCTGTGCCCCAGTGGCCGCTCCTGCTGCCGGTGTCTCCTGCGGATTCTGATCACCCTCTACCTCTTCATCTTTGTTTGTTCATATGTTGTGTTTCTTTCCATCAATTCAGCGGGCAAGTCCACAAAAAATGCAAATTCACAAAGTCATTCATTTGAGTTTGAGCTCTCCCACTCCACTTCTTCCTCTCTACTGTGTAAGTTGAGAGACTCATCTATTCAACTTATACTTTCTGTCTCTCCCTTTCTTCCTGCCACTATCTTGCTTT
>PTEX01000070.1:1409911-1465783 GCA_003342815.1 Eudromia elegans | reverse complement strand
GTGTAAATAGTTATGTATTTTGGAAAGTTATCTTGCAGAGATTGTCTGTGGTTTGGACTAGAATTCTTCATGTCTTCCTTGGATCCTGGGTAGGGTCAACAGATCAATTATCCATGATGCTTATGAATGTCATCAAGTTGACTTCTTCAGCATCACCATTCATAAATTGTGCCATTCACCATTCATCAATTGTAAACCTCCTCTGCCCTGTTATTAACTTGCAAATCTCGTTCATGACACCTGAAAACTTACATAATGCTTAAAAAGAGTTCTAGGCTGATTAATGACAAGGAGATATGTCTAGGATGAAGACATTGTGTTTGAACAATTTAAATTCAAGGCAGACATGTATTAGCAGTGTGTTGGCTAGTGCTATTATTAGTAGTTTGGGGGAATAAAGGCCTCAACAGAGCATTTTTGTTTGTTTTATTTATGGATTAGTTTTGAAATTCTTGGAGGGAACTTGAGAGTTGAAACCGGGAAAGTGCCCTAAGAACATAGGACTTGTTTGCCAATTTGTAATCTTGCATCCTCTGCTAAGAGTGGATATTTGCATTGGCAAAAAGATGAGGTCAGAATGACCKCTAAAACATGAACTGTATGTTAAAGGCCTGAACCTGATCCTAAATTTGGGTGAAACTTTTGCTGAGTGMCTCCAATAGAGGTGAAAGGAAAATCAATTCTGGTATCTGAGTAGCTGAGGATGCATCAGACTTGCTTCTGTTCTTTTATTCTTTATGCTTGGAAATAGCTTTTCCCAATAACTAGTAGAAAGAAATACAGAATTGAGGATTACTGTTGGTTTTCCATTGTAAAATGATGGTTGAAAACAAAAAGATTTCTTTGTTTGAAATAGTAGAGTGATTAMGTTTGGAGTACAATTTAGATAAAAATGTGTGCAGAGGCAAAGCCAATCAGTGTCTTGATTTTCAGGACTTTAAACGATTAATGTAAAGTGCTCAAAAACCGTAGTGCAGTATCTTGTCTCTACAGTGATAACAATCTTTAATACTGCCTTTAATACTGCCTTTGTTCACTCATTGCCTTTGTCATTTATGTTTAGATAGAAAAGATTTGAGCTTTTGAAGAGCATGTTACATAGATTCCATCAAATTTATACTGAAAGTTTGGTAACTTCCCATTTTAGTGAGTGTCGATTGTTTCTGTCAAGTGTTGTSTGAAATAGCAAAACTCTGCCTCTACCAATATCCTTCTCACCTCAGCTTATTTTCTGCACCCTCTAATTTTCTCCTTTGCCGTAAGGAATAATGCAGTACCACTTGCTTCACATGTTCATCTAGCCAAGCTTTTCTCATTTTTCTTCTCTTCCGTCTGTGCCTTCCAGTCTCCTTCCAATTCTTTCCTTGTTGAAGTCTGGTTCTCCTCTGTTTTCCTGATCTTCCTGTCTGCTTTCTTCTCCTTCTTCCCTGAGCCTCTCTAGACAATGTATTTATAGACTGAAATACATTTGGTCTTTATTTGTATTCTCTCTACCTGCACATAGATATACCAACACAAAAAGTGCAAAATGCTTTTTTAAATTTAAAAAAAATGAATAGTTTGTATAATAGCCCAATTGCTGTGGAGCTTTTTGTCTGGTCTGTGGTATCTGATATTACTGAATATCTCATATTCCCATTCTTGACCGCCTTATTCTTTTAATGTTCATCGGGGTTTCAAATAATTAAGGGCTGAGAATAAGGGTGATCTGATACACAGGGTAAAATATTTCTGGAGCTCCAGCTTTTGAATTATGCTGCGTTTATGCCTTGGGTTCTTATGATTTGGAGTTGCTTCCTCCCTGTAAGATTACATCATTGAATATGAAGATGGAGACTTCTTGAACTGCATGTGTGTGTTGCTTGTGTTATTGAACAGAAAGAGTAGCTCAGTTGTTTTCATATACTAAGTTTCATATGGTATTTGTCATTTTGTAGAAAACTTGAGAAAGTTGAAAGTTGAGATGGCTCAACAACAGCCTTCTGTTCCTAACGAGCCACTTTGTGGAGTGAGAAGTCGTTCCCTGAAGGTTGGAAGGAGTGAGTCTTCAGCTGTTGCTGGAGTCACAGTGGTTGAGTGGAGTGAATGATTCCGTGACCACCTTATTCCCATTTACTTCTGTAGCTGGCTTGCAGAGCTTCCTGATGGATGTTCTTTATGTTCAGCAGGCACAGCTCTTCTCCGTGTTAATACTGGCCAAAGATAGATTGCTTCATGCAAACACATCATTTACACTGCAGTTTATTTTTGGACAAAAAAAAAAAAAAGAGAGGAAAAAACATTTTAGTAATAYGGTTCAGATTTTGACTTTTGATGATGATTTATATCTTGCAATGTAAATAAAATTGTTTGCAAATAAAAGTTATGGCCAAAATATTACATTTTGACTTACCTAAAAGTTTTTTTTTTTTTCAAAATGTATCTTTGCAAGTTTTCATTCTCTTTCTGAATAAAATCAAGTCTCAAGAAACTCACAGAGAAATGCTTCAGTCATCTAAATGGTTTTAGTTAATGCTACTGCAGGCACAAACAGATGACAGTGAATTGGGTTAACACCCAAATAAATTGAGCTGTTGCACACCATTTATTGAAAAGAAGGAAAAAAAACACTCCAGACACCACTGGCTTTGCCTCACTAAATGTTATGCAATAGAATATATTCAGATGTTCGCTGTTTTTTGCTGTTTCTAATCTTGCAAGTTAACTATCAACTTGTCATGGTAAAACTTGTCATGTAATTAATATCAGTGAAGAAGAGAATATTGAYAATTGTCAGTAATCAGGTGCATAACCAGGTGCAAGGAAAGTGATGTGTTCTGGTGTTGCCACTTGCATGTGGAAAGTACAGTACGTATATAGACTTTTTTTGTCTTGCATTGACTGATACCAGGATTTTGTAACAGCTCCTAAGAAGTTTTATATCCCTTTCCATTGTCTGATTTAATAAACAGACAATTTAATTTTACAGTGTCTTACTGAGGTCTGCTTTCAGATTATTTACTCAAATCTATTAATTTAGTGGTGGTCTTTTTACTGCATTATGTCTGCATATTCTGGCTTTCATTTTGCAAGTATTTCCAAAAATAGCACTATCTTCTCTGGTACCGAGCTGTCCTAGCATTTCAATTGTGCTGTAAGTGCCCTACCATGTGTGCAGTTTCTCTTGTCCTATTTGAAACACAGGACAATAGAACCATTGATGATTGGCAGTCACCTCTTCATTAAAATTCTTTGTTATTTTTAACAACACTTAAAAATTAGGCAACTAGTACTGTGAATATTCTTGTCTTGCAGTGCAATGTAGCAGCCAGCAGTTAATCACACACACACAAAAAAAATCCTTACTAAATGTTTATATCCTCTTTTTCTGTATTACTACCTTTGTGGGGTGTTTTTTTTGGTTTTTTGTTTTTTGGGTTTTTTTTTTTTTTTTGTCTGGAGATGTAGAAAGTCTGCAAATAAGAAATGTGAAAAGAAATGGCGGGGCACAAAAGAAATGAATAAGTGTCTTAAAACTATTTTAGTTCTTGCAGTACTTAAGAGAGTAAATAGCAGTCTGCTTATGCTCACCAACATCTTGAAGAAGAATTTGAACTCTCAGTGCTTTGGTCTTAACATCTTGCATATATAAAAGGGGGAATACACACACATCTGTGCCTGTATGTGGCTATATAACTATTATAGCTAGACCTGTGTGTGTGTATTATGTGAAATCCGTGGGGCTTTGCAAGAACTGGTTTTCATTACAGACTCAGGACCTCAATTGCTTTGTGCTTAAATGTACATGATTGGCCAAAGTGAAATTAAGTGTTGCATAGATTTCTGATAATGAGCATTATACGTTTACAAGCTGAAAGGGTAAATGTGTATATGAATCATTAGTGTATCATTTCTGAAATGATAATCAGCTTCCTTTAGCACAAAGTAAAGATTTGGGCTTTAGTGGGTTTGATTTTTGTTTTGCTTTGGTTTTTAAACAGTAGGTCTTTCAGTGAAAGAAAGAAGATTAAAACCTTGATAGGGGAGTGGATTATTGATCTTGATATGTGTTTAATTGCCTCGTGAATATATAGGCACATGCTGCGGCCAAAATTGTGTAAAACTATTGAGAATATTGTAAAACTGCTGTAAAAAAAGTTTAAAAACTGTTTTGTCTTATGGTTATCGAAAAGGGAAAAAAAAGACAATAGTATCAATGAGGAATGATAGAATATCTTTGATAAAGCTGTTGTTCTGATAGCCTTTCAGTTGTTGCCTTCTACTTCGCTTTCCACCTTAAGAATTACTATATTTATATCTCTCTTTAGCTCGTAAGCAAGAGATTATCAAAGTTACTGAGCAGTTGATTGAAGCTATCAACAACGGGGACTTTGAAGCTTACACGTAAGTTATGGTGAGAGTGAGAGCTGCTGTTTCAGTGTGGCTGTTCATGCGTACGTGTGTATTGTTAAAGCTCAGTCTCAGACGCCCCCAAGAAAAGTAGTTGTTGTTCATCACTGCGTTGCATCAGCTTTTGCTAACTTGGTTGCCAGTTTCGTAGGTGMTGCTAGTGTGATGAACTTGCCTTGCGAGCTAGAAGTAAGAAAACTGACACCAAATATGTAGTGATCGTTCTGAGAGTGTGAAAGTAATGTCTTGTCTTATAACAGAAGTATTTATAATGGATAGGGATCAGTACGTAGCATGTGTAATACAAAAAAAAAACCCCCCACACAAAAGACCATGTGGCATTTAGGCTACTGAGCACTGCATTCATGTGTAAGAATTTACTGAGCAAAAATGGACTGAGTTTTGTCAGTTTTCCTGTGCAGTGTCTGAAATGTGTCATTGTATCCTTGTCATCCTACCTTGAAATAGTTAGGAAAGATGCTTCATAAGCACTTTACAACATTTTTTTTGTTCTCTTTCTGTGTTTCTCTGGTTGACCTCTGCTGTGTTGTGGCCCAAACKTCACAATTCAACTGTGTCGCTTCCTTTCTTGTCACCCAAGAAGCCTTTTTAAAAGCTTTTTCTAACATGACACATAAAATTTCATATAATAATTGCATGTACTGCAACTGTGCTGCATTTGCTCAACAGATGTCAAGTGGAAACCTAATCTGAATTCCTGTCTAAATTTTAGCAGATTAAAGAAAAATGAAGATCTTTCCTAAATAATGGTGTCAGCCTTGAAAAATATACTTTGGATTACACTGAGTCAGGCAGTTTTCAGAGGCACAAGCAGAATTTGATGGTGTAGTACCAATAACTTGTAGGGCCTCTTTGGCACTCTTTTCTCAAAATGTGATTTATGTTAAGACTGGTCCAGCTGAAGTAAGKKSCAAACTTGGATTTAGCTGAAACCAGAGCTCCCATTACGCCGCCTGTGCCATAGACTAAAGGAATCATTTAGAAAGAATCTGTTCAGTGTTGTGTTAGATCTAACGGCATGTGTTTATTGCAGCAGTTTCTTGCTCTCCACAGAAAAATCTGTGATCCAGGCCTTACGTCCTTTGAGCCCGAAGCTTTGGGTAACCTAGTAGAAGGGATGGACTTTCACCGGTTCTACTTTGAAAATGGTGCGGAAAAATGCTTTTACATCTCTGTGAATCTTTTGCTCCTTGTCATTTTGTCTCTCGGATTATGAGCGTTTTGATTCGTGATTTTTTTTTAAATGTAGTTGATTTGGGTAGAGAGGTGGTTATTTTTTCATTTGAAGTTCTACTGCATCCATTTTCCCCTTTGTTTCTGCTGTGTTCATTCAGACATCATAGGAGATTTTATACAGTGGAAGAAAGCTTCAGATATTTGGAAAGAAAAATGTAAAATTCTCTGCACTTTATACTAGAATCTCCACACAGTTGAATAACATCTCAGTAGGATGATGGTCATGTTGAAATATTATTAAAAATTCATTTGGTTTTCTTATGGAAAGGGGAAAATACACTTCCTTTTGTGACTGTGCTCATTTCTACTGTATTTTTGAGCTATTTGTGAATGTTTATCAGTAAATGGATTTTATTACTTAGTATATGCTTTATAGACTTACATGCTTATATGGATTTAGAGTCTAAATACTAAGTATTGCTTAGTATCTTATTACTTAGTATTTTTATTACTTAGTATCTTCTGTGTGTGTGCTTTGTTTCCTAGCTTTATCCAAAAGTAATAAACCAATCCACACCATTATCCTCAATCCTCACGTGCACCTCGTGGGTGACGATGCTGCCTGCATTGCATATATACGACTAACACAGTACATGGATGGAAGCGGAATGCCAAAGACTATGCAGTCAGAGGAGACGCGGGTCTGGCACCGTCGGGATGGCAAATGGCAGAACGTTCACTTTCACCGTTCAGGGTCACCAACAGTACCTATCAAGTAAGGAGCAATTTCAAAGCGTGAGCTTAAGTTATGTAGGTCACACRAGGTAGTCTAATAGCTGCTTTTGGCCTTAAAGCCTGTGAAGCTGCCCTCTTGATAGTGTAATTTCTTTGTGCTCATTTATGTGGTATCAGGAGTGTGCATAAAGTATTCACGCAAATATTTTTAGTAAAAATGATTTTTGTTGCTCTCGACTTTAACAATGATGCCTACTGATCTTAGMCCCTGAACTAAGAGCTTCTAAAGCAGAAAAATGTTTTAATGGAGTTAGTGCCTGATACAAGCCATGCAAAATAGAAGTGGAAAATCTCATTAGAGGAACCAGAGAGGACAGAAGGAATAAAAAGTGATAGGATATATGAAGCTGTTAGAGATGGCTGGAAAATTTCAAGGGATAAAATAATAACATTTACTGAAAAAATATAATCTGAGCGATTTTGTGTGTGTGATTTCCAGCAATCTCTACCTACTCAGACCTAGCTATATTCTCTTCATGTTGAACTTGAGASAGTTTACATATTTATTTACTTTATAAATTCAGGCATGAACCTCTATATCATGCTCTCATCTGTTCTTCCACACTCTGTTCGCTGAGCTGCTAGCCAGTCACTGTTCTGCAGCTATTTCCCACCTATATGCGTGAACTTTGAATCCGCTGTCACCTTTCATCTATTTGTTTCGTTCTGGCATCCCTGCCTGTTGAGTCACCGCGTGTCACCAAGGGTGTGAGAGGCCGTTCACAAACCTGGCCATTCACAAACCTGACCCAGATTTAGAGCAGTGTTTAATTAGTGCAGATTCATAACTGCAATAACAAGTGGAGAGTCCTAGCTTCTTCGAGAGGTTGTACTCAAGTCCTTTGCTTTTCTCCTGCTTACAGCTTTCCCCAGTGCTACCATGTCCTTTGGAGCCTAGGCCCCTAAGTAGACACACTTAGTTCCCAGATTATAGAGCACTGGTATAGACTTGACTCTGCCTAGGTGTGAGCCCTTTTTATTAGATGTAACTGTATTTGTGTGAAGTATCTTCTTGCAACAACATCCTCTCATATAAAATAGTATCTCATGAAATGAGGATATTATAGAATTAAGTGTGAAACTTCACTAGTGATAGAATACTGGGAGCAGGAACTATGTCATTCTTTGCCTTTTTTTCATCCTATCTACAATGCCAACATTTAAACAGATAATATCAAAAGAGTAGTTACAATGCTTGAAAGGTTAGTGTTAGTATTAGTAAACAGTATTAATAAGCAGTGATATTACTGAGATATTTTTGGTG
Organism: Eudromia elegans; assembly: GCA_003342815.1. Lineage (NCBI taxonomy): Eukaryota > Metazoa > Chordata > Aves > Tinamiformes > Tinamidae > Eudromia > Eudromia elegans. Next base: position 1,458,138 of record PTEX01000070.1, on the reverse strand, counting down.
TATTTTGTAAAGGAGTTTTTTGTCGAGGAGTCCAACCTGGGTATCCCTAGGGAAGTGAACGTAAGTGAAATTGGCACAGCTGGCCCAGTGCAGCCTGGGCGATAACTGTGTGCATCAGATTGGCAGATGCCCTGCCAATCTGCACTCTGGGAGAGTGCACTCAGATCTTTACCATGTTTCTTTTTTCTGGTTTGTGTGTGTGGTTCTGTATTCTGTTTGTTCGTGCTATGTTCTTTCCTGCTTCTTAATTTGTTTAACTTAAAACATATRTATAGGAAATATTCATGATTATACTAGAAGAAGGTAGCTTATTACAGTTATTTTTGAGCAACAAAAACAGAAGGGAATGAAATAGTAATCATACGATTATGGTCAGTATAGATTTTTTTATAAATTATAAAATCTTCCCAATGATTCCTGTACCAAATCGGTTTTACAGCTCCTTCTGTTGGAGGTAAAAGTGTTTTAATAAGAGCCTAGTGTTCATGTAACATGTGAGACGTGTTGCTGTGTGCTCTGTTTTGCACTCACTGCTGCCGTGAACACTGACCATAGCTGGAGTTTCTCTGGAAATTGAGGCTTCATTTAGCTACCACAAAGCAGCTTCTGGCTGTAAGAGAGAGTAGGCTGGTCACAGGAAAATGTAGGTGTGCATTCACGTCTTACATTTGCTCCATAAAGGCTGCACCAGTATTCAGGACTCATGCCAGCTCTTCACTGCTGGTCATACTAATAAAAAAAAAGAATGTGGGGGTTTAGTAAGGAAAGATTGGGTGAGAGGAAAAGGCTCAAAGAATTGTTTTTTGAGCACAGAGACTTGTGTCTGTCTGAGCTTGTGGAATCAGACTGAAGAGCTTTCAGGATTTTGAGAACATAACTGATCTGATAAGGTCACGTAGGAGCAGTGACTCAAAGCCTTGACACATAGCTAGGGTTTAAGGAGAGAGGCTCTGAGATTACAGTATAGCAGTAGGTAGATCCTCTGTTAGCACTGGCAACATCATTATGTAAATGCCTCACCTGGCCTCCATTTTAAATTCAGAAGGGTTTTTTGAACTTGCTTCTGGTACTGTTCTAAAATATCATTGCTCTGATGGTTTAAAGCTTAAGTTTTTTTGCTGCACACATTGTGGTGTTAGTTGTTCTTATTTCATCATCTTTCTCCTTTAATACGGGAGACAGCTATGCAGATAGGATCCATTTTATCTGAAGAGTCATTAAGATCACTGCTCATCTCCTGTTTTGATAGGGTAAATAAAACATGCTTCCTTGCTTGGCTTTGTATGGTGGAATCTCTGTTTTCCTTGTTCCCCAAAAAGCTCTCTACTGTGTCTATTCTGATGTAAGATTGGTCTTTTCACCAGTTTGAGTTCATCTGAAATATTGCATGCAGTTGGGATCACACGTTAGCAGGACTTTGTGTTCAGTTACTTCCTTCTCCTGCTAAGAATGYCATGTCTGGTGTGTTATATAGCATGATTACTTTCATCATCTGTATCCCATTAGCAGAGCATCTAGGATAGACATGTATTTATCTTAATCTGCCATGTCTAAGCAATGGGTTTATAAAACTTYGGGTGCATGTGCAGCCCTGTGCTTCCCATTGTTTAGCATAATGATTGTGGGTTAATCTTTTCTCTGTATTTATAATGCCTTCCACCCTTGCGTAAGTAGACCACATGAGATGGTCCTACTGCATGTAATCAGGATGTTAACAGAAAGTAGTGAGTTTGCTGTACCGTGCAGTTCCCTTTCAGCCCAGTCCACGTCCTTTTTCTTTCAGCTACTTTCCCTTCCATTCTTGCTTTAATCCCCATCTTCTCAAGGTTAACTGCCCATGTGGTGCCATGTCACGATTCACTTTCTGTGGCTATCATGATAATCATGATATCATAATATCTTTGAGCATGTCTCAAAGTTTACCTTCACTTTCCCAATGAAACCAGAAGTGCACAAATAACCCCAGTTTGGGAGACAACAGAAGTTTAGTTCAAGTATTGCTCCATATTATTGTTCCTCACTTCCTGTATTGTCTTTTTAATTTATAATTACTTATTTCAACATGATCAAAATGCAGTAGGGARAGGGATATGCAAGGGAGAGAGAATTTTGGGTACGTTCTCTGAAGAAAATATTCAAATCTAATGAACTTGCAAAAGCAATTGTAGCCGTGATCAGGTATAAATCTGAGGAGAGAATCAAGGTTTTTGGTTAGCTATAGGTACCGGAAGAGGAGATGCTTCCATATGGCAATTAATTTGGAGATGAGTATGGGCACAAAATTTCATTATTTATTTATTGTATTTTTTACTGTTAGTCAGACCAGGAACGACTGACAAACTTTGWTTTTCCCTTGGTCCATCACTCTCTCTATTTGGGTGGTTTGATTGATAGTAGATCTTTCTTTATATTGAGTGGTCCATACCAATAATTTATTGGTATGGRTTTTTTGTGTCTGCATATAAACAAAGAGCAGTTTAAAATACCTGCAGTCAAAGAGCTGTTGGACGTCCAGCTGGCTCCCAAATTCAGACTTCCAGGCTTATACCAATTCAGTTATCACACCTTCCACTTTATTGTGCTTTCGTAAGTTAAATACAGCAACAACAGCAAGAAGACTCAAGTAAAGCGTTTCCTCTGTGTTTGTACAGTGCCTAGCACAGCGGAATCGCAGTCATGACTTCGGCCCCTGGATGCTATGGTAACGCAAACAATATTAACAAACTGAAGTAGTTATCTGCTTTCCTATGTTTCTTTCATTTTCTTTTTGCATAAAGCTTCTAGCATGTCTTGCATGCAAATAGCACCTAGTTCTTCCTTGCTGTTTGGTTTGGTGTTTGTATGAGAAAAACTGTGGCCGCATCTGTGATGTACACGTTAAGGAAGCAAGTTAAACTCAAAGGAAGGTTCATTCTTGAATTTAGACCTCCCTTCTTCGARAAACTGATTAAGGCTATTTCACAAACTGCCTCGGCTTCCCTTTTTCTTCTTAACAGCTTTTCTAGCATGTTGTAAAGATGAAAAATATCTGTAAAGTGGTTTGAAAAAATAAAAATGCTTTTACTGAGCATTTGGGGATTTGGTTGGTTGGTTGGTTGGTTGGTTTTTGTAGCGTTGTGTTAAATGATCTGGAGAAGGTTTTGTTCAATAGTATCAGCTAACATGTGAGCATGTATTATTGTCTGACAGTGATGGTACCTCAGTAATGGCAATCTTTTTCTCCTTCCTTCTAGCTAAAAATATCAGCGGTGCCGCTCTTGCATTCTCTGTACCCAACACGCCTGGTTGATTACCATCTTGGCCATCCTGTTCTCTTCATGCATGTTTCTGAGTGCATGAAGTTGTGAAGGTTCTTCATGTAACACATTTGTGATGCACTATTTTGCTGCATTTTCCATCTGTACACTGTTAACATTTCAATSAAGATGATATTCCATGCAAATAGAAAATAGCAAGGCATAAACCTCAATCATTTGGTGTACAGCAGTAGATATAGGAGACATTTGTCTTTTTTTTTCTCCACTTATGCCAAGTTTTAATGGACAACTTTAAAAGTTATCCCATTTATAAAAAAGGAACAAGAAAAAAAACCAAGAAATACTCTCCCTGAAAAGTATATTTGCCCTGTTTTTTTAAGAACTGTTTTTTGACTTTTCTGTTCGCCAAGTTCTTGGATTTTGCTTTAGTTCTGGTAGAAAGGAATAGGTTTTCCACTGACAGCTCTATTACTGTAAAGCAGATGTTTATTATGGCACGTAGRTGGACAAAATCACTGATTACTGTGGAGTGATCATATCTTGGCTTYGTTCCAGCTGAAGGCTTCTTAGTTATTAGACTGTGTAAACTGGAAAAAATTTCAATTGCTGATGCAGTCAGTTCTGAATTACCTGGTAATGATCTGGCTAGTCAGCAACTTCTTTCATTTTTTTTTCTCTTTTTTTCCTTTGAGTCTTCACCTTTGCTTTCTAACTATGCTAATTGAATATTTATATTGGATGATAAAGCAAAATTGAAAATTGTGAGAAACTAAGTGATGATTGAGGGAGAGGTTTTGATTTTTGAAACAGATAAAGAAAAACAGTTTTTTATTGCTTTTAGGGTGTACTGTAAGTTTAAGGGAGGCTTTARAGCATTTAAAAATTTTGTTTAAACTATAGTCCAGTTGTGTGGTTAGTATAATCTAGAAATATTAGGCCTTAAAAGCTTAGTATGAAAACTTTAATTACTTTCCAATATAGTTGTTGCTTCTCTGGAAGTGTATTATGAATACACCAGGTTTCTAATAAATCTRTACGACTTTACCACAGGTTTATTTCTTCCCCTTCTTTTTTCCYCCYCCCCRCCCCCCCCCCCCCCCCCATTTGCTCTTGGCTTGTGAAAACTATTGCACAGTGSACACTGTTAAGGACAACATTGGTTTTTTGTTTGTTTCTGGTTTTGTTTTTGGTTTTGCAGCATTACCAGTTTGTTTTGAGTWTTCATTTGTTGCTGCAAAATCTGTGCACTGTGCAGGCAATGCTTTCTTGTCAGTTTAGAACAGAAGCTTTCTAACAGGGACTGTTTTTGCTTCCCTTACATATCTGTGAAAATATGTTCTTGCAAGCATTTAGATTTATTCTCTTTCAGTTTTATTAGAAAAATACAGGAATTGATTATTTCTGGGTTTTTTTAATTTGTTAATTGTTTTATTACCAACAGGACTAACTGTTTTCTGCAGCGCTGTATAGTGCATGGTATCTCGGTCAATGACGATTTGCAATTCTGCAACTGGAGGTTTTTAAAATGGGAGAGCTTCTTGATTTGTATAATTTCATGTTTCTGTATTGATTACTGATCAAAAGCAGTTCTTAAACATTTTGGTGTTGTTACTGGTGGATGTATGGTAGATGGATTTAAGCTTCTCTGATAATTACTACATTATTTTAAACAATATATATTTAAAATAAGCACCTACAATAAATGTGTTGAGCCATATTAACCTGCCAATGGGATCTGTGAAAAAAAGTAATGGCCTCTTTTTTTTTTTTTTTTCTCATTAATTTTTACTTTTTTTGTGAAGCGGCTATAAGTGGCATAACTGTATTTAAAAATAACAAATTAGGTGTAGGGTGGTTTTTTATACTTCTAACATAGCATGTGGTGTTGACATATTACTGTAGATCAAGTTTGTCTTCCACACGAAGATGTGAGGAAATCGTGATTTGTTCTCTCCACCACAACTGAATTATACACTTACCTTCTGTCATTTTGGAACACTGCAATTTACCATGGGACACAGTGTACATATTTCTTGCCATAATGGTAAATGATGGATATATTTAAAGATTAATAAATTTGTGATTTCTGCTGACATTGTGCTTGTGTTTTAATTTCACAATTAACTGTGGAYTTGCACTGGAGAATGTGTAGCTTTGGGTTGAATTGAGAAGTCAAAGGTACAGGTAATCTCTTAAAAGACCAGTTTGCAGTTTGAAACTATAAATATTAGCTTTCATGATTGGTCTCTTGATTAGTTCTTCCTAACTACCTTTTCCTAAGGACCTGATTGTTACTGGGTTTTGTTGTACTTTTGTTGATGTTTTTTGCACATACCTTGTATTTGTAGATAAATACGTAGAAATGATTTTGACACTTTTACACTTTCCTATAACCTTCTTGCTGTGTTTGACCAATAACACAAGATGCTCTAGAAGCATTATTATATGCTTAGCAGAGCTTAAAATGGGTTGTACATAATTAATTGGGATTTATTATAGTGTACTGGTTTACATTTTTCATGTATACCTCTTGTGATTTTTTTAGGCATTCAACTTTTGCTATGCCACAAGTGCAAAGAGTCCCTCTTACCATTAGAAAGGAGGGACTGAGTGGGCAGAGGAAAGAGCAGAGCTTCCATCTTTAATGAGCCATGAAATCCAGAGCTGGGTGTTTTTTTTCTGCTCTGCCAAGAGGAGCTTGGTTAAGAATCAGCACTTGTAATTCAAATTTCGGTGTGACAGTAAGGCAGGAGTACTGCCTGTGGAAGAAGCTGAGAATATTCCTGTTCTGTGAAAAACTCAGCACTTAATACTTTCTTGGTGGYGTTTTGCTCTCTTTCTGTATGTGTGTGTATACATGTGTGTAAACAAAAAAAAACTGGCCATGAGAGAGCACAGATTTAGACTATTCCGGGAAGCTCTAAAGGAAGTCAAAGTGGTTTAGTCTGTTGGGTCATTTTATGTTTGTCATATCACTTCTGCCTACTTAGTTTACTCWTTTTGTTTCTACTCAGTGCTGTTCCAGAAATTAATTAGACTTCCCTTTTAACTGTGCGGTGCGTGCCTGCAGTGAACTGTTTGAAAGCACTGGAATTTCTACTAATTTACAGATATGTAGATAAGAGTTGAACATATAAAACATAAGGACTAGGAAGGGGGCAGGGAAAATACATTTTCAAAATAGTAGGTTGAGGATGTGGTAGGGGATAACCTTTTAATTGTTCCAGATGTCTTTTTATAGCACAAATGTTTTAATGTGCTGCCTCCTGGTGGATTTCTGTAATTTTTTTTTTCTATTTAGGAGAGCATGAAAAGATGCTATTTATTCTGAACAGAAAGGAGCTTGTTACTTTCATGCACTTTTTTTTTTTTTTTTTTTTTTTTTAATGTGAGTTAGGTACTTAGAATGTTTGAGAGCCTGAAAATTTCCCTTTCCTGAATCTCAACTATACCCAGTACACATATCTGCCTGGAGGAATCAGACTAGTTCTGGTTTCTGAAAACGGGCTCACAGGGCGCAATTAGAAAGCTAAATCTTTCCAGCTTATCTTTGGGAAAAAACATTAGTCAAAAAATAAACTGCACTAGCTGTAGGAAAGCGATCCACATTGTTTCCGGAGATTCAAGAACTTAATTCTTCCTTACAGATTACTGATAAAATACAGAGAGTTCTAGCTGAAGTTAAGAAAGGGTACATAGGATTAAAAGACCGGCMTCTAACTTGTAAATGCTCTGGAGAGAGCCACTGTAGCAGAGACCTGATATGCCAGGAGTGCAGAGGGTTTGATCCCAAGGAGACTTAGCTCTGCTGAGGACTATCTGTCTGTACTCTGGAAGGAATCCTATCTATAGCAAACAAGGACATTTTCCCTCTCCCTGTCTTGCACAGGGATTGATGGCTGAATAGGACATGTAGGAGTATTATAAGAAACCTCTTCCAAGACAGTGTGCAAGTAAAATGAGGTGAATGTAGTCCTTCTGCCAGTTTGTGTGCCCCAGAACAGCAACATGGGGCTACTAGCATCCTGCGTGTTCTTGTCCAGGCTCTGAACCAAAGCCAGTGACACTACACAGAGTGAGTTTGAAGAGCAGAATATTTAATTGCAGAGTGTAAGGGAAGAGGCATCAGTTCAGAAAATGTGTTGATAGGCAGCAAGGTTTACAAGGCAAAGAGAAAGAACTGTATATCCGTGGTGCCAGAATCCAGCTATGGGACTGGACTCTTYTATGTATTATGTATTAATTTGGCCCTTAGGAGTTTTTTCATAATGACTTCTAGTTAGTCAACATAGGTGAGTAGGGCAAAGGGCTGGGACAAGGTTCTYTTATGGGTTTTGTCCCTGGATGGTTAAAACACAAGAGCTGCATAGCTACAGAAAGTACTCCAAAAAGTCAACTTAAATTGCTCCCCAGAACTTGTCAGAAATCTAATGCACCTCATAACAGCTCATAAATGCTCTTGAGGCCTAGGTTCTGTAATTATTCACACCTATTATGCCTGATTATCACCTATTATCACCTRAACCCAACTAGTAATGGAAAGGTGTTGTTATGCAGAAAAAAGTGGTATGTGTCACCAGATTTTCCTGATAGCTGTTGAGTGTTTGCCAGTGTCACTGCATTCAGTGAAGAAGGGGAAGGGAACAAAGTTATAATAAAGTGTTTCTTGCATCAGAGGGGAGTTAATAGCAAACAAAACATGTCTGATGAGAAAATGGAGAGACCACTCCAACCTTTCACCACACCTTTTCACAACTTTTCTCAGGTATTCCTAGCATAGACTCTTTGAGAAGACAGATGCCCCAGAGCAAGTCACTGGTAGATTATGAAGTAACGCATGTAGCGAAGGGACGTTGCTGGYAACAGCCAGCCTTAGAGTGGAGGTAAGACCCTGTATTCCTGTGCCTGACACCTTGTTGATACTACTGAATGTTGGTATCAAAGCTGGAATGAAACCCTGAGGATGAAGAGGAGGTTACTGCCGGGCACACGCTTCTGTGATGTTACAGCAAGGCACCAGCACCATGTGAAATTGTTGCTGTGTGCTATGTACTGGAAGCAGAGTAAGTACCAGGGGAAGGAACAAAGCTTTCAGCTATAGAACATGATTGATTGTAGGATAAGGATGCTTACAGTTTCATTAAATAAAAGGTAAGAACATATTAACACATTTATGAAAGATGATGTTCCTGTCTCCTTGTCATTTTGGATTATTATTCTACGACAAAGGAACTGCCAAGATCGAATTTCAATTATGTGTAGAAATATTATTACCTTAAGTAATAGTGATTTTGCCTGGTCGGCCATTTCATACTGTTGCCCCATTCTTAGTGCATATTCTCTTCCAGCTTATGTTTGTATGTACTGCCTATGCTGATTTTCTGAACATGGCAGCCACTGCTTCAAATACATTGTGCTACAGGTTTCTCAAAAAAAATATTCCACCATCTTCTGCTAGATGACAGATCAGCTAAAAGTTTTATGGAGCTCAGTGTGTAAGCAAAATGGCCCCTGGTGTAGGAAGCAGCTGATGAGCTAGGCTACAGTTTTCTGCAAAGTGTGAGAGGCTCCCATGGGCAAGAAGCTGCTGATCTATCAGAACATGGTATTAGGTCCAACAGCACTGCTGCTCTGGTTGGTCACAGAAACTCCGACGTGTGCCTTGGATGAAACAGATTGTATAGAGTGTCATACAACCCCAATAAGAAGGCTAATAGTTACAGGGTTAGATTTGACCCTAGGTGTTCCCCCTCATGCTTGGCACATATCCCTGGAAAACGCGCTTCGCTTTATCACAATTGTCCTTGTGCTCAGCAGCTCTGTTCTCTTTATCCTGACTACTCCTAACTAACCTCATTTCTATTGATATGGGATTAATCTGTCTATTCCCAAATTGTCACAGTAGCCTGTGAAGATAGGATGCCTTTCCAGCAGTTCTCTTTGCTAAGGCACTGTGCTTAGTTGTGATTGATCAGTATGTCCTTCTGCTCTCAGATAATCTCGTTGTATTGAATTCAGTTTTCACCCTCTCATGTACATTTCCTTGCATCCCAGTGTTTGTTTTCTGAGGACTGTAGGTGTTGCATCCGCTTGGCACTGCCCTGAAGGTGGGTTTTGTGAACGTTGGGAGCATAGTGAGTTCTTGGCATGCTTATTTGTTTAACTTCCTCAGGCAAAATAGGTATCTGAACATCTACTCTCTAGACTGCAGTAGAATTTTAACATGAGCTGAGAGCATAGCTGTTCTGCCATGCTGTGAATGCCTCAGGGCATACAAAGAAACAAAATTTTAAGTGCTTTGGGTGCTTCAAGAGTCAGGAAATTTGGACACCTCTTTAGGAGGGATGATGCAGTGCTAGTGTTGCTATCACAGTTTTGGATGTGCTTCTGGAATTCTGCCTATTCCTTCTTCAGATTGCAGGAGCATTGTTAAGGAATGTAACCTTTTGTATTTATTTTCCTGATATGTAACTTCCTTCTGAAGGGCTGTCCAGCAGAGCAATTCTACCTTTATCTGGAGGAAGGTGGTTTTACTTGCGATGCAGTTCATGCAGCAAGTTTCACTTTATCAAAAGTATATAAGATAACAGAGAAATGTGAGAGAGTAGCTAGAACTTTCMAATAGTTTTCTGAGAATAATATTAAATCAAAGTGCAAAAGCCGATAGTCATTATGCATTATATTTTCTGGTCTTTATTATGCACACATTTTCTCTGATTCTAAGAGCAGGAAATTATTGACATACTACACATTATTATGGTGAATCAAGTAGTTGGTTGTCCATTTTAATAACAAGCAGAACTTCCTGTAGTAGAACACTGTCCATAAAAGTAGTGCCCAGAGCTGGACATACTCACAGAAAGCTCCTTCTGGACTTTGACTTAAGAATTTTGTTTTATGATGGGGAAAACAGACTGTACTTACAAAGAGAAGTTCTGCAGTCTGTAGTTGTGACAGCTTGGGCAAAAAATTTGAAAAAATAGCTCACTATTTGTGAAATTAATTCAGTAGTTTAAAAAATGATCTGGAAAAAAAATGCTTTTTCTTTGCGAAAAGCTAAACGCTAACATTCTTCTAACCAAGAAACATGAGTTCTTAGGCAGGCTTCAAAAAATCACCCCTCAAAACAAGCGTAACTGACCATTTCTGTGAAAGGAGAATGACACCTTGTATTTGAGAGCATAATGTAGGCCTGCTCAAGGTGAGTTACACAAAAGCAACACAAGAGGAAGATAAAATGCACTAGTTGTCCTGAGAACAGCCATCTTCCTCTTAAGAGAGTGCCCCCAGCACTGGCTTACAGGTTAGCACTGAGTAGAAAAATCAAGCTCCCCTATGGATATGATATAGTTTAGTAAAGCTAAGAGTTTCATCCTGTARTTGTACTGTGCTCAGCTGTCCCTTTTGTTAAGAATAACTTGCCTCAGTACAGAAGCAAAAGCAAATATTAGTCTCCTGGGACACCCTTTCATTCAAAAATGAGATACAGATCACCCTCAGACTAGATAGCATGTTAAAATCCCATACTAAGAAAATGATATATCTTCTGTATTTAGCCTTCTGTTGAGTTCACGTGGCTTGGTATCTGTCTTTTCAAGAAACATTTGTTTGTAGTATTGATAGTTTAAAAATGGTTTTGAGAAACAGAATGCAGCAGCTTAAGCTGTTGACATTGGTCATAAGGGGACTGTAACAAGAACTGAAGCAGATTGAGTGGCATGTTGGGAGGAATGAAAAGTGAAAGATAATAACTTTGAGAAATCTAATAATCAGCAGCTCTTTTATTGGTTTACTGACTCACAGACGTTACTAGTGGATCACAGCTCTGGCAGGAAAAGAGAATATTTAAGCAGTTCTGCTAAATTGTGTCACAACCAAGGAGGGCAAGAGGCTCATCCTTCAGCAAGGCTTGTTAGATAGAGCAAAATGAAATAACTTTGGCCAACTTCACTCTCTGGATTTCCATTTCCCTTCCTTATATGCACACAATAGAGAACGTAAAATGAAACACTTAAAACCAGCAAATCTGAAAATTGTGACAACTCCTGAACTACAAAAAGAATTTCTGAACAAACTGGAAGTGAAATACAGAGGGATGGCTATGCSGAAACGTTATTTATTAAAACCTCATTTATTGTGACAAAATTGTGTATGCTGTGCTCCTTGGGCTTTAGTAGGTGACATCTGCTTCTCATGTGGATACCTGAATTTCAAGCAAGTCTTAGAAACAACAAAAATAGTACATGTGTATGCAAAGCCTTGTTTATATCCTACTGTATTATCAATACACAAACCATCAAACCACTGTATTACCAAACTGAGATATAGTCATTCTGTAGTTCTTACCAAATGTTGTGAAAACTGAAAAGAGCAGTGCTTATTTCTTTTTCAGTTGTTTAAAACAATACTGTATCAAGCAACAAATTGGCTTATAAAGAAGACTTACTTAAATTTCTCTTTAGAATGTACACATAGATCAAAAATGAGTATTTTAAAATAATGTATTAAATAGGAAGATAGTTTATTAAATGAAGGTGGAAATATTTTGGAAAGCAAAATAGTATTAGAGTATTTGTTTACTCTTTCTGAGTAACTGCTTTCTCGACTTTATTTTCTGTGACCTAGCAGCTGCTCGCATTCATTTATGAAACTGCCACAAGTAGCTGTTCCTAAATCTAACCTTTTTGAAAAGCCTTTTTTTAAATAGGAGTTTTAATATAGTAAGGCAACTTTACACATAGTAATAGGGCTTGGTAGCATGCCTGACCTTGGGTTTGTTAGTTTACTTCTGGACGTTTGGTTGGCCTTGCTTCTGACTACAGGTTCAGTATGTGCAGCTTGACCTCTAAAAGGGCAATATCCATTTTTATATGCTCAGTTCTGTTCTGTATACTGGTAGTTTTCACACTGTTTGCCTGGACCTTGGAGAACATGTGAAGTAAGATGTCCTGTGAAAGTTAACTAGAATTATTAGCCTGTTGGTAAAGGCTAAAATTAACTCTCTCCATTGAAATAAAAATATSTTACAGTCTAGCTTTCTCTCTCGCTCTCATTTAGGTTTTTTTTCATAGCTTTGCAAATGTCAGAACAATTACTACTGTGGTGCTTATATATAAAAATATTAAAGGCCTGAACTAGTAACAGGTTTCTGGTGTCTGAGCAGGGCTTTACTGAGCTGGTTCCGTTCAGGCATAATCACCTGCAGGAACAGTCTATGCATCTCCGGTCAATTCCTCGTGATGAGTGACACTCCTGAGTGCAATCCCAGGAGTCTGAAACCATTAGAGAAACATGAAGAAGCGCTGGTTTGGAGATTCATTAGCATAGCTGAGTGATGCTGTGTGCTGGCAATCAAAAACAAAAAAGGAATTTCTTTTAAAATGTTCACGAGCACTGTTGCACAAATAAATCTCTTCGAGAGAGCAGTGCTAGAATTGTTTTAATTCCCCACTTGGTACTTAGAGCAGTGATAATAATGAGGGGAGAGGGGAGGGAATATTTTATGCAACCTATTCCTCTTTTAATGGAMTTGTTTAACAAAGTCTCTTGACGTTCAGGGAAATGCTAGCGTGGCAGATTGATATATGCCAGCCCATTATGAGAACCCTCGAAGTGAAATGCTTCTGAAAGACATCACCACGGTTTTAAGTAGGTCAGGAAGTTCTGCAAGGCAGTTAATTTTACACGAAGTTCCTTATTCATCATGCTTGGGTGTTTTTTGAGTTTATGTTTGGAAACATATTGATGCAGACACAGTAGTTTCTCCAGACATTTTTTGTCTCCTCTTGGAGACAATCTGTTTTGCCTAAATAGTTAAATATTTTCTGTCTGCAATCCAGACAAAAGTACATGCAAACCGATTTCCAGGCCTGGTTGTAAAACACTCAAGAAGGATATGAAAGAAACAGGAAGTAGCAGGATTTGCTGTTATCGTGAAGGGTTGGAATCTGAAGCATAGATGTCCCTTGTGCAATGTCATGGCCATAACCAGTAAGTAAATACTTCTCTCTCCTCTCTCTCTCTCTCTCTCTCTCTCTCTCTCTCTCTCTCTCTCTCTCTCTCTCNGACCTTGCCCCTAATAAGTGAGGAAGGATCTAATTTTAATGCTGATCAGAAGAAAAGTTAAAATCTCAATAATGAAACAGCAGAATGAAACCCTTGCTCCTGCACAGCAGGAGCACCTAAAGGTGCCCCTGGGAGAAGCCATGATGAACACAGAGCAGAGGGCAGGAGATGTGGCAAACTCTGTTTAAGTGGATGTTTTTGATGTTTGCAATAGGAGAACAGGTGCACATACCCTTAAGGCTTTCCGTATAAAAGTCCTCAGGTACGTTACTGATCTCCTCTTCGGTGGATTTCTCTAGAGGTATACAGTGAGGCAACAAAGGAGACTACTCTCTTGGCTGTATTTAAACAGGATTTTAGTGTTTGAGTCCTGTCAGGTTGGCATCTTTCTGCATCAGCTTGTCCCAGTTCTTTGATGCATAAGGCTGGCTTTTCACACACAAAAAGGCAGAGTTACTTTACATTGCACAAGTCTTAGGCAGCCGGCTGGACCTATGTAACAGTGGTACTTCAGCAGATGCAAATGCTGGAGCTACTAAGAGTATATCATTTCATTAAAATGCGTCAGCAGTTCACAGCACTCATCTCTAAGAATGAGCAGCTGGTACCAAAAYTGGAGCATTTTGATGGGCGAGAGGAGAAAGGAGTCTGAGGCCTAGAACCTCACCTCTTCCCGCTACTGCCCACTGCCTCTTCTCTGCCTTTTTCTCATTCCTTCTTCTCATTACATACCTCCTTCTCAAATTCATCCTCCTCCAACAAGAACCCTAAAATTATTACCACATGATATTTATCATGTTRAAAATACTGTGATGAACTGTACCACTCCTGGAAATGAATCATTTTGGTTTGTGCCTGAAACTATACTTCCCCCATTCTTCCACAGACAGCTTATCTTTCATGTCCACAACATGAAGCCAGTTCCTTAGGTACAGTCAATAGCTGGAACAGCAGATAGACCAACTAGATGTAGTGTTGCTAGCACTGTGGGGTTTCAATTGGAAGCTTCTAAAGCATTAACTAATTAAACAGSACCATGTCACCACAATGCAAGCATCAGCTACGTAGTTCTATGGCTACAAAAACTGAGTTAGTTACAGTTTGCTGAAGGCCAAAGAGAAAGATATCAGGGGCTAATGGTTTCTAGGTACAGGGAGTATGATTCATCCCTTAAAAGCCACAGTTACTGCAGTCTCTGTATGAAGGATTTATAGGTAGAATTGTAAGGACAGTTTGWAGGATAGCCTTACAATTCCTCACTGCATTGCACATAGTGTGTCGTGGTTTATAGCGCCCGTGTGCCTCACTGGCCCTTGTAACAGCAACCTTTCGCCTTTTCAAGTCGGTAGGAAAGGCAGTACTTTGGTAAGTTTGTCTGTCCTYGCTCTTGTGCAGCAGTTTGCAGAAGCAAAAAGAACTCAGTTGCTTTTCAGATGCTAGATTGATCTTCATGGGCCTCTTTTTGAGGCTCTTAGACAAATAGAGATTTGAGGTGGTGATGATGGATGGAGGAGATGTAGGTAGGTTTCCATTTTACAGTGACTTGGTTGAAATATAGCACATGTACACAAGTTGCACACACATACACAAAGTTTGGATCAGAGGAAAAGGTTGGTTGTTACATGTCGTGGCAGAAGARAAGTTTTTAAGCCCTTGAGTAATTTAAGTGGGATTTCTTAAGCTTCTCACTTCCGGAGCCTTCTTGATATCTGCCAAAAATAGATGAAAAAATGCGTTAATTAGAAAATATTTAATGAGCTGCTACAATGGAGGATTATCCTTGTCAGGCTCCCACTACACACACAGTATAGAAACACCCTTCTGTAAAGAAGCAAGACAAAAGAAACCGGATAATTGCAGTATTTTTGTTTTCTCTCTTTCTCTGTCAGTTGACCATTGATGCAGAAGGACCAGAATCTTTGAAATGGCTGAATATCCTTCATGCAATCCCAGCATTAACATAGGGTAGCCAGTCAAACAATTAGTGTCTTCCATCTGTGGTCAGGTGTGATTGGCAGGGGGAGTTAGGAAGATAAACACTTCTGTCCTTCACGCTTTCCTTAACATCTGTAGAATGGACACAGTGCACAGCTGGTATGGCTTCAGGTAAGTTATTTGAGATACACACAAATAGATTTCAAATGCTACAACGTGCTCATAGGCATTGTAAAGGAAAAAGTAATCACTTGCATTTTGAAAAAGGAGATTATTTGAAGAATTGCCTAATGAACCTAGAGGCAATTTTAGGAAGGTTCAGGACTTGTACTCTTAAGTTGCTTTGAAAGTCTTGTCTTTTTTTTCTGGCTTGGATATCCTAAAAACACAAACTGATTATTAAAAAAAAAAAAAAAAAAAAAACACTTTTAGTTTTTTGTCAGTTTCTATTCCTATTTCAGGAGTCTGTGAAAGACCAAAAGATCGTATACTTGTAGGGATAAAGTTAAAAAAATACATAAATTCCTTGGGTTAAATTAAAGATGTGTTCAAGTGATTCATTTCAGTGACCTTCTTCCAATTATCTTAGTATGTGACTGATAACTGGGGGCAAAAATTATCCTCTGATAAAGGGAGGGAGCAGAACAGTTTTAGAGCCCATCTAAAACTGCCTGAAGGGATTCTGATTGTTAACACGTTGTTAGTATATTCTGATTGACATTTTCGCAGTTTCAGCAAAGAGGGGTTTTTTTCCTAAATTGCTATACTAATGCCTCAAGATATGTATATGAATACATCATGTACGGGCAAATGGCAACCTACAGGTGAAACATTCTATTAGTGATGCATATAGAAGTTAAGGCTGTATCAGAAACAGTAGCAAATACATTTTATGTATGCTAACTGAAAGGACTGAGAGATTAGAAAAGTGCTGAGAATAAAGGATGTAAGACTTAGCACAGTAAAAAGGAARGTAGATGGACTTTTCTGGATTTTACTCAGATATATTTCTCGGTGCAAATTATGAGCTGCATTCCGTTATTTTTACTCAACAAAAATATGAATGTTGAATATTAGTTTGGATTTCTTAACAAATTGGTACTGAAGATGCTGGCAGACTTGGGCTAACGGCTTAAAACTCAACAAGGAGTTTGGAGGTCTTGTAGCTATCCAACTAGATGTTAAATCCCATGGCAGTATTACGAGCCTCTACCTACATATGTATAGGTATTCTTACATCCCACAGAATAAGTCATTTTTCTGTCTGTGTGATATACGTATTTGCAAGTGTTGTCACTAAATAGCCCTCTGTCTTCAGCACTGAAATGCTGTCTATCTGGGATACCAAACAGAGGACCTGGAAATCACTCAATATTCAAATGACTTCATGTCCAGAAAATATTACAGCATTTCTAATGTCCTTGAATGGCCAGGCAGGCCCATAACTGCCAGCACTCTGAAATGTAGATTTGAGACTCCCTRTTTTAAGGACCTCAAAGAAAAGGACCAGAGATTTTCAAACTCTATTTTGGGGGAGCATGTTTTGTGTAAATGCACTAAAGCTGTATAGCTGTATGCTGTTCAGCTGTGAAACTTGGACAGTAAAACAAGCACGCCAGAGAAATTAAGAGCAGAACAAGAKACCTCTAGGCAACAATGTAATATAATAAAGAAAAGATATAACTCAATTGGAAATATTCAGTTGGCACTAATGGCTCATTTGTTTAGACTCATATTTCTGGAGTGTCTGGCTTTTGGCAAGATGGAAGCAAAGAAAATCATGCCTACCTGCCAGTGGCTATCATTAAAAGCACTATTAAGTATAGCCATTGGTCTGCAGCTGAGGAGGCACTCAAAATCTCCTGGCAAATGGTTTTAAGAAACTGTCAAGTACCTGAGAAGACCATGTCTGGCTTCTTGCAGCTCAGCTACACACTTGTGAACATAGCAGCAGCATCACTGTGCATTGCTAGTGTAAAGAGATCTGCATTGCACAGAGGAAAAGTCTCCTGTGGCCTCCTGAATTAACAACATTTTGCTTTAAATAGGACATTACACTTTACTGTGCCAGCAAGCACTGCATAGAATATAGCCCCCATAAAGTCTTTATTGCAATGTGCTTAGCTGTTTATGAGCTAAATAATTTTTTAAAAAAGCACATTTTTTCTGTAGTTTATACCATATGCAGCTGTGCTGAACACCACTCAGGTGTTGGGGTGACAGTGTTAGGTAGGGGCGGGTACCTGCCAGTGCCATCTGGATGGGAATGGGTGCCAGTACATGGTAGTGTGATCTGTCTGTCCGGGGTTCCCTTGCCAGCCACCAGGAGCACCTACCTCATCCTCCCCTCTGGTCCTGCTGGCTGCAGAGGTATGTTTGACTCTTAGAGCAGTCTCAGAACAGTAGGTTTATTTTATTGTCCAGCTCCATCTGTGGCAATCAGGTGCAGTGCTGTCTAGCAGGTAGCCCTAGACCACCTGCCATGTGATTCTCATACTTATTACTTTTTCACTAAGGATCCCAGTTTTGCTAGATCCATACCCAAATTGTGGATTTCTGATACTGCTCCCTGTTACTAGATAAATTCAGCCTTGCAGAGTGCTACCAATGTGGTTATCTATGCACTTGTTGGTCTCACAAGTTTGTTCTCTAAGAGATCCCCAGCACTACTCCCAGCTGTCCATGAGGTTTGGCCCTTTCTTTTCCAGCTACCCCAGAAACCCCTTGGGAGATGCACACCTCCTCTGTGCAACTCTGCAGCTTTTGTCAGTGTCTCCCTCTTTTCTGCCTCATCTTGAAATTGCTCATGTCCTGTAATTTTTCACACGCTTCTCAGATGGTTTAACCTCATGCCAGGGCTTAGTCAACAGCCAGGTCATTTGCCTAAGACCTAGCAGAAATTGTGTGAGAAATAGTGGGATGACAAGTTTAAGACGATTGGAATTAACAAAAAGTTCATTAGCTTTCTGCTGGCAACTCCATGGCACCGCACTTGCAACTGTGCACATTGAGCAACTGAGACACAAACATTCTCTCCTAGATGGGTTAATTTGCTAAAGGTTAGGGTGAATCACCCAAGGCTGCTGAAGCAAAACACAATGATGGAGTAAATATACTCTGGGACACCAGTTAGAAATGACTCAGAATATGAGTAATGAGCATAGTGCTATTTAAGAAATAATAACAGTGGTGTTTTCTTACCATTGAATTTGTCCCAAGTGTGTGCTCTGGCATGTTTTAAGGCTTCATTGCCTCTTATAACTTTACATATATGTGTATATGGGATGGGATTTYTTTTTCAAATTTTGCTTGCTAATTCAAAGGGAAGATACCAAGTGCACCTCAGTGCTCTAGCACCAAGTTTTGGTCATTGCATGCACCTGGAGAACAAGGCAGCTGTTCTTCATTGCTTGTTAGGATAACTACTCCCCCCTACCCTGCCCAGGGCCATCTCTACATATAAATGAAGCTGAATGCTGTGGCTGGTGAACTAGTTAGTATGTCTAGAGTAGAAATCACACTCACAGTAAGCAGATTGGAAATCCTCATGCTGCAAATTGATGTGCTTTGGCCTTTGTGTGGATGAATGGATTTTCCTGAGAACTGCTTATAAATTGTGAGTATTGTCTTGAAGAATCTGTTTGTGTTCAGCTGAGACGCAGTAGCTGATGAATGAAAATTAGTGTTTTCTGTAGCTTATGTGATTTAGACGTTTTTGTAGAAGGGAAAGCTGCCAGGTGTAGGTGATGTATTGTTGAGAATTGTTTCTGTTGCTCTGGAAAGTTGTTAGGAAGATGGTAATCTGGTACTGAATAAGAGATTACTTTACTAACTGCTCCTCCACATAGAAAAAGGTTATGTACTTATACACATTAAGTATACTTGTGTATACTTAAGAGGCAGTAATCTTAAATCATATGCAGTGACTAGAACAAACGAAACTATGCTTTCTGATGTATTGCTTTTAGATTGTTTTACTTCTGGCACTGTGTGTAAAGAGGCCTTCATGTTAAGAGTGTACTTTTAATGGAGAAAATGAAGCATGTGTTTGCTAGGCAAGCTTCTTCCTGTGCTGGCCAGCATCTGCGCTTGATGTTCACCTGGCATAGACAGAGTGTTGTTTAAACTATGTATTTCACTTCTGAAAGCTTTCAAGTATATATAAGCCCCAATTTGAGAACAGTTTATTTAAATGTACTGACTTATTTCCAAGGGATCAGAGGTAGGTTCCTTTCCATGGTAAATGTACCACTACTCATATTCTTTGTGAAAAATACCATTTTAAGCATCTTTATTACTGTTGTTACAATGTTTTCTTTGGGACATATGCCAGGACTGTAACATCTGAGTTCTCCAGGATTGCTCCCTCTTTACCAAAATAAATGCTCAACAGTCATGTGATTCTTAAGAGGTGCTGATGGTAGTAAGTGTTCACACAGCTTGAAGAAATCATATTAAATGCCCTGCTCACTACTGATTACTCCCATACATGTGTTAAACACTATCTCCTTTATACCAGTCAGGCTGCATGAGGAACAAATGTGTGAAAATCTCTCTTTTGATTTCATTGGGCTTTGGGATAAGCTTTGGCATACTCCTTATGAAAGTAATCCATTAGACTAATTCTATTACAAAATGCCACATTTGTTTGAATTAATTTTAGATTATATGTAAACTGTTCGATGTTCACTTAACACTTTTCTGTATTAGCAACATATATCATTCCATGGGATGTGATTCACTCTTATTCTATTACTGTTACAGAAAGGAAGAACCACAGTTTAGCTTCATTGACAATACCAAAAACATCTCAGAGTGTGCTTGACTAATGTCTTCTAATGGACACAATTTGGATATAACTTCCTTCTCTGAGCAAATAATTACTTGTGTAAATACTCCTGAAAAACTAATTTAGAGTGCTGCTGACTGAAGGGCGTGAGTCAAACTGGTAATGTGAACCCTACTCGCTCTGTTCAAAACTGTTATGAGAAGGATATGGCCTTGTTTTTTGAAAACAATGCAGAAAGAATGCTGGCAAAGTCTAGAGAGTAAAATATGTTTAACTGAAAATTGAGGAAAATGCATATGCTTCCATGTATGAAAAATAAATTACTGAAGTTGGGAGCAAACCTTTTATCAGTCTGGGAGGTGGACGTGTTTGTGGTAAGGAAGCGGAGCACAAGCAGAGGGTGTAGGCCTTAGCAGATGTTGTTCAGCATCTAGGTTCAAGGTCTATTTTGAGGATGAGGTAGGCCTTAGCAGATGTTGTTCAGCATCTAGGTTCAAGGTCTATTTTGAGGATGAGGTGGGAGAGACATAAAGTCTTCCAGCTCTCACATTAGAATTGAAAAAAAAAAAAAAAAAAAGACTCTTTGTTAATGGTTGTAGGCTTAAAACCTGCTTAGTAGCTTTGTATTCAGCAAAGGAAATGTCACACAATTTGTACTGAAAACCATACCAGTGTATGAAAAGCGGTTTCAGACTATGATGTACTTCTAGTACATGTATCAATTTCAGTCCTATAAAAGTGAGAAGAATCTGACCTTGATCAATATTTCAGAGGTTTCAAGGAAAGGAAATTTTTTGTTTTTCCCCCTTTAGAASCTCAATTTTCGTGTCCTTTGTCACTAGATCCTCTGCCCCATCTATGAGCAGTCCCACATTTCCCCTACCCTCGTTTCTGCTGCTTGTGCACTCGTTGCAGCCTGTCTTGTTGCTTTTCCTTCCACTRGCGGCAGTTAGAACTCCACTTTTCCTAATCTCATCCCTGTGTGCTTAAACAGCATCTTGTTATTCTCAGTCATCTTCATTTTTACACCTGAGTTTTGCCAGGAGCTCGATGTTCATCTGTGCTGGCTCCTGACACCTTTGCTTGAGTCCTGGCTTGTTGGGGTGGACCATCCTTGAGCCTGGAGGAGGCAACTCCTGAGAATCAGCCTGCTGTCTTGGAAGGAGGCCGGCAGGCTTTGCTGGTAACGGGAAAGATCAGGAGCCTTGCGCTCAAAACCATCTCGGCCCCTTCTCAGACCTAGCGTCTGGGGTCTGCCTGCAGAGGGATTCTGCCCTCTAGTGCTTAGGAAGTGTTAAATCCTTGACTCAAAGCATGTTTTATAGAGCACTTTACAACTTTTCTGTGTGTGTCTTGGAAGCATGGATTAAAAAACCACTAATGTTCTGAGATGTCAGACTGGGAGGAACGGGAGGGCATGAGTCAGTATTTTGCATTGCTTCCCTTTCCAGCTCTGTCGATGGCTTGTGTGGTAGGGTTGTTAAATACCAGAAAACAGGCTGACTTTTCTGGTGTCTGCTTGCTTGCTTAATTACCATTCTTGCTCTAGCAAACAAACCTCAGAGAAACTGAAACTGTTAAGGAGTTTGGAGGATCTCAGAGTACATAAGGGCCATAATCTCCATATAGCAGAGGTAGCTGAAGAAAAATTAGAAAAAAAAAAACAGATTTTTTTTTTCTGCAAGTTACCTGAAATATAAAACATGAGAACCTCACAATACATAAGCTGCTTAAAACATGTACCCTGCTTATATCTAGGCACAAATAATGGAAGTTAAGCTGCCTCTGTGGATTGGACCCAAACCAGCAATGGAAGCCATCTTATAATGCCTAATTTTTGTGTATTATTTTACACCAAAGATAGCAGATGTGCTTTAGTGTTGCATGGCAAACCAAGATAAGCATGTGCTCCTGTCTCCACTGAGACCTCACTTAACTGACCTCAGTTTGAAGGAGGTGGGACAGGCGGGTCCTTAGGGAATGCTGCTTCCAGCTTGGCTCGCTGCTTCTCCCTGGACTCCTGTCTCCTGTCACCACACAGGTTCACAAGAGCGATGACAYTGAGGCTGGATGGTGAATTCGACTGTTGCTTGCAGGAGCTCTGCTTCATTTGCTTCAGCTATCAAAACGCAGGTATTGAGAGATGAAAGGCTTCATGCAGAGAAAACTAGTCTTGTGGCTGAGGCACCTGAGCTTTACTTCGGAATACTGCCCGACTTCCCAGAGCAGCTCTGCAGAGAGGCAAGGACTGTGTTCCCTGAACTGAATTGTTCTGATCATGTTATGATCGTTGAGGGAATTAAAGTAGTTGCTTTGTCTAATTAAAGGCATTTAAATTAACTGGCCGGCTGTTTAGAACTCATGAGCATCTCCTAGAGCAAGACACAAACTCTTCCAGTACAGGAATCTYCTCCTTTTTTTCTTTAATATAAAATTCCTATAAAATTCTCAAAGTGCAGCTGAAGCTCATTGAAGGTTTTGAACATGGAGTCTTCTGTAGTTTAAGCCCTTGGGAAATAGCACCTCTGCAGAATCACAAGTTGGTCTCGTAAAATCTAACCAAAGCTTTATCTTCACAATGTCCCATAAATGCAAAATAAACTGTATTTTTGGAGAACTCTGTTATCGTAACAGAAAGCCGTAGAAAAAGCAGCAACAAAGAAATATGCTTACTGTGCTTGAGCCTTCCTTTAAACTCCTGCATGAAAGTAGGATTAAGAAGTTATTGTGCCTGTTCACTTTCCAGTTTCCTAAGCAAACAAGGCTATAAAGTACTAATTGTTTTTTAAGTGAGTGTCATCCGTGTTGTACCCTGAATGCATCAGCAGTCCTCAACAACCTTAATATTTTTAGTGACTTCCATGTGTGTGTATGGGAGGGCACACTATAATATTTAAGCAATGATATTTTTACACCAGAGCACTGAGTGCCTGTGTTGCTGTTATATTGGTTGTCTCCACCTGTGGTAATTTAAAGCAGGTCATAAATGAAGAATCACCTAAAATTGCTCAGGGTAAAGAACTATAGTGAAACAGAAAAGAGATGCTCTTAGGGCTGGTTCCTGTGTGTGAGCTCTGCATCTTACAGCACTCGCATGGCAGAAATGTTATTTTAAAAGAAAAATGAACGAATGCCTCCTCTCCTGCTCACAGCAACGTGGTAGGCTTGGACAGGGTCTTCTGGCTTCCTTGTTTACAGTGGCCCACCGTAAATGTGCTGTGTGGAAACTGCTTTTCCTCCTTGATGTAGGAAGTGGAAGGGGCAGTGCAGGTAGGAGCCCATTTCCTCTGTGGCCTGGAAAGGCTGCTGTGCTCTCGGGCTCACAGGGAAGGGACATCTGCACTTGGTGCRGTTATTTTACTGCTGTGTGCTGGGAGTACAGAAAAAGTCACAACATTGTTCTGGGTTTGGTTACCATTTATTGGCCTTGCTGCCATTGCCAGATACTTCAGAAATGTGACATTTCTGGATTTGAAATTGCAGGAATCTGAAAGCAGAGCTGTTAGTAAGTAGATGAGACTGCCATTTTCTGGTGTGAATARAATGCTTTGGGTTTCACCAGCTGCATCAGGTTCAGCCTGCCTCATGAGCCTCCCTGAGGCAGTGGGCTTGGGCTGAGTGCCTGCATGGCGGGTACAGCCGTGCCTCCTGTCCTTAAAATCTCCTCTGTGCTTAGTTGGCTAAGCTGTAAGTAATAGCAGGATGTATTTACGCACTCCTATCATCTAGGCTGAGCAGAAAATGTATTCCCGGTTACGGGAGTTAAACGGAGGCATTTTTTGTGCTTTATGAACTAAGAACAACATATTTTAGAAGCGAGGGGAAAGCCCTCCGAACAGTTCCAATGGGTCTGGAAGTGCTGGTCAGGCAGCATTTTATGCACCTTGGCTGTTACTCTTGGAATCCAGTGAATGACAGGCCGAGTTATATATGCAAATGTAAAACTTGCTTGGAGATGCTGTAGTGAGATGTGCCGATGATGATAAATGTCGGCCTCGGTACTCCCAGCAAGCAAGAAGGGGTAGACATGCAGCTTGACCAAATAAATGTAAACACTTGCAAAATATTCTCACATTCTTGCTTAAATCTGTTTTTCCTCGTTTTACCTTTGGTATTGCAGGTTCTCTTGCTCTGTCTTACTGCTGCCTGCAAAAAAGCTTAATTTTAAGGTCTATTTTTTAAAACGTCTTCCAGCAGGGGGTGGGGGCTCCCTGGCGAGCGCCGCGGTGCTGCCCGCCGGGCTGGCCTGCAGACAGCTGGTGACTTGCTGCGCTCCAGCGGCTGGGCCCCGCGCGTGGCCTCGCAGCGCCCGGCCCGGGCGGCAGCGCGCGCTTTGCTGCCCGTGACAGCCGGCCCGGGAGCAGCGCCGGAGAGCGGCTGCACTGCTCTGCAGAACAGCGAGGGGCGTCCTGCCCTTCCCCGAGCTCGGCAGCAGCAGGGGATGGGCTCCTGCAGTGGTGGGTATTGGCTCAGGGAGTGGGGAGAGGGTGGCACCTTCATCAGGCTGAGTGCAATCCGGGCTGGGGGGGTGGTTTGCTGGAGCGGGTCTGAAAAGTCCTTTTATAGGCAAAGGGGTCAGTGATTTGAATCCCATTGCCACAACTGGAAGATGCRCACAACCTTTTCAGCTGACTGAATGTTTAACATGGATTTTTATGGAATAGCGGGGAGGAGGATTTTGTTGTGGTGTGGGTTTGTCTGGTGGTGGGTTATTTCCTACRGATGAGCAGGGTTCAGTTTGGGGAGCTGCTATCTCTAAATGATTCAAAAACACCCTGAGCTACTTCCCCCTGTACGCCTTGTGTATTGGGCTCGTTATTGCCCATTGGGCTCATTGTGTGTCCAGCAACCTTGTGGATGGTGCTAACTGCTCTGTCCTCATAGCAGCAGGAAGCGGAACAGAGTGAGAGGGCTGAGCCAGACTCTGCCAGCTCTGTGGTCGCCACCGAGGGAGGGCGAAGGTGGCTGGAGGGGAGATGCCTGGACTCACAAGACGGAACAGATTCATGCAAGGGACTGAGAAGGGCAAAGACTGGAGATTGCCCGTGTTGTCTCTTCACTGAGTTCAAGTAAAAACTCTATAAGTGGTTTCTTTCGTACTGGTGGATATACTATATATAAGCCTTGACAAACTTGCAGCTTTGGGCTCTTCTGAAACACTTGTTTCTATGTTAACATGCTCGAAGCACTTTTGAAATGTGGCTGTTGAGAGGGGTACCACAGAGAAGGAAAAGTAGCTGTAAGAAAGTGTTTAAGAGACCTACAGCATGTGGCACACGGTCACATCCAGGTGAGCTTTGAAGTTCCCCAAAATGAGATGGTTAAATTTGTTGCTTTGTCCATGTTTTTGAAGTGGTGACTCCTAGTCAGTGTGGCACTGCATGTGCTGGCTGGGGCTCTCCTCAGTGTGAGGGCTGGCAGAAGTGCTCTAACCCCAACATGCCCATGGGCCTGTACACAGAGCCCGGGGCTTCCAGCGGGTAGGAGCAGGTGGCTACACACAGGCTGCWGTAAAGCTCCAGCCTTTTGAGGTGATTGTTGAACTTTATAGTCCGATTAAAGAGTTGATAATACTCAACAGGTTGGTTGGTTTTGAGCGGACTTTAGGTTCTGGATGCTGTGTTTTCTATCCACAGGTTTTTGTTTAACTGGGAGAGAAGACTAACTGGCTTTGAGTTGCTGCTACCTAACAGTTCATGGCATGAGGTTGTGCCTTACATTTAAAAACTTTCATTATAAAAATGATGCTGCTCTCAAGTCTTTCAGTGAAATAGTGTTTCTCTTGTAGAATGTGTATGCTCACACAATGCAGCTGGGCTAGGATCTGAACGCATTTTCACCTCCTGCTTCCGATGCTGCTCTGAGCTCAGATGTAGCTGTGGGCAGCCCCGCTCCCAGATGTCTCCTTTCTGCTGTCCTGCGAGTGTCCCTCGTCTCCCAAGTGGAACAACCTGGATTAGGTGAGTGTTGTGCTGCTGTCGCAGGCGCTGTCTGTTCTGTTACTACTTCAACCTCCATGGAAAGGCTGCAGTGCTCTGTCTTGCCAATTGTAGTGTTTACAACTGCATTCTTTTTTTGGGTGGGGAAGAGGAGATGGGGTTTGGGGATGGTGATCTTAAGGATGCTGAGGAAATGCAGTAGTCAAGTAGGGTACCCAAAGGAACATTGTTCCTTCTGTGCTGTATGGCAGTAAAGGAGAGTGAGCCATTATTGCTACATTTAACACTTGTACATTTTATTTAGTTAAATCAGCCATTGTACACATTGCAGCTATGTATTGTTAGTGTTGTATTTCTTTTTTTTCTTTTTTAATCTTTAACTAATACATGCCCTCATAGATATATTCAATTAGTGTTATCACCATGGGAACAAGATGCTGATTCATCAACTTAAAATTCACTTCTCTCACAGTATTCAAGTTCTTTGATAACACAGCAAAAAATCAAAAATAAGAGGTGAATAACCATTATGTTGTTACACAGAACATCATCTGCACCGCAAATAACACAACAGAAATGCATTTCTTTAGAGCTCCATTCTTCAAGATCATCCTGTGCTGTCTTGGACAGTAAGAAAGCCCCGATGGATTGTGAAATGTTTCATCACGGGTCTCATTCATTTTGGCTGCAAAACACTTGTTTTCTATCTGCCTGCCAGAAGCGTGCTAGCGAGATGCCTTCGTATCGGACTGCCTGCGAGCAGCTAGAACTCCCGAGGTGTTTTCACTCTTGGCATTGTAGCTTTAATGAGAAAGTGCCCTTGTTCTGAGCGCTGAGTGAGTCATTTAAAAACAAATCAAGAAAGTAAACAGACAGATAGGTATTACCCCCTAGAGGACAGAATGTATCTTTTCTTTCTGCATAAGCTATTAAAAAAAATCAAATAGCTGATTAAAAACACTTAATGTTTGTATGTGTGTACATCATACTTCCTAAAATGCTACAGAGCTCCAACCACTAAATTTTAGGTTATAGAACACCAGAAGTGTCAGATCYTTGTTACCTTTTGGAAATAAAAGTGCAGACATGCTATTATGGTTTTCAGAGGGTTGGTTTAGAAATATATATATATATATAAAGATAACAAAATATGAACAGAAACTGGCCTTCAAGGATTGTGAGCAACTTTCTCTTTAAAAAACACTTGATTGGAAGATAAAAACTGCTCGCTCAGTGCTAAGAGGGCTAACAAGCTGACATGGCTACAGGAGGGTTGAGCTTTGACTTTCAGATGCCACATGCATGTATCGGGTCAGAGGCAATCTTGATAAAACGTGGTGAATTAAGGAATCTCTCTGTATAGTGGGTAGGTCTTTCTCCATAGTTATCTACAGTGCAGCGGCCAGCAGGAAGTACCATCAATAAGACAGTGTGTTTGCTAAAGCAGTGATGAAAACAGGAAACTACTGTAGTTATAATTGTTTAATACACCCTGCCACATGTCCAGATCTAAAAGGTTTTAATACCGTATGCAAATGTACCATAGATATAGCTGCTAGCAAGTTGGTTGCCTAACTGGGTATTCTTTATTTTAATTTTTTTAACCTCTTTCTGGAAATCTTTAAGTGGCTGACCAAAGGTCTTAAAAGTAGTGAGGGCCACAGTTGGCTGTTAATTCATGAAAACAGCTGAATTTCCAGGTTTTTAACCTGACTCTTAGAGCCTTTAACTATAATAGATCCCTAAACTGGAAGTCCTATGGATGCAGGAGAACTGCAGTGCTTCTTCCACGTTTGGTCTGTTTTCTCAGTCGATTATGTTAACAATATTTGTTTTCATCCATGTTCAGCAGTTTCAATAGACCTTGTAATCCATTACTGTAGTCATAGGCAGTGTGTTCTCTGCAGTCTTTAGGTCCAAATAATCTTGCTATATACAGTTTACATGTTAACATCCCCCTGCTTTTTTTTTTTTTTGCCTTAAATATCTTTTTTTAATTATGCATGTACATAGTCACTTGAAGAGGCCTGTAGATGATGTTGGGTTGACAAATGCAGCTTCGTGAAGCTAGTGCAGAAGCAAAGGAACAGGAAAAGTGGCGATGCTGATAAATTCCCAGTACAGCACAAAGACAACAATTGGGTGGATAAACCATCCCAGAGGAAGGATGCTATCTTTGGTCACAAATTAGCTTACAGGGTAAAAAACAACAACCCCCCAAATCCTATGAGGACGAGGGAGGTAAAACGAATTGGCTGCATCTGCACGGGTAGAAATGGCAGTGTCTTCCAGTGATTATGTAGGTAATAATGTCACACCTAGGGAAGTTAAACGCTGCATACTGGGTGGGAGGTGATGTGATGCTGTTGAGGGATGGCAGCTTCTCACTTTGTTTCRTGTTTCCAGTTCTCCTTGCAGAAGTGCCTAAGAAGCTGCTGGAGGTCGTGCTGGAGGTCATCCTGTGGTAGTGCTTCTGGTGTGTCTTCCACTTCTTCTATGTGAACATGTTTTCCATACTGGTCCTTCATCACAGTCCTCTTCTGGGTACTGGCTTTATTCAGTGTAGTCCTAAAGAAAAAGAACAAGAGAACTTCCTTCAAAAATCATGGCTCCTGAAGCCTTTAGAAAAAACACTCCTTTTCAGTTTTAAACTCCTTTTATTTAAAGTAAAATAAGAATAACTGTAGCTGGAAGCAAGAATTAAGCCAATAACTGTGGTTAGTACATAAAAATATCTCTGTATTAAAAAGTACACATTGCTTTAACTGACTTCCATAAGGTAAACTAATAAGAGTTCATCTGTTCCTACTTTAATAAGCACACGGTTTCACATGCATGACAAACATGCYGTAACACACAGGCAACATACCAAAAACCACCCAAGACTTTCTTACTTGCTCTATTTAGCTTTGTGTTGTCTTGAACCACGGTAACTTTAAGATTTGCTCACCATGGTTTCACCTTCTTTAAATATATTATCTAAAGTCGTCTTGAAGATGTCTGAGTAAGTAAAGTCTTAATTTTGACTGTCAGAAAAACTATACTTGGGAGGTCTAATATCTTAAAATGTTTTGTCCATTCTGCTAATTACTGTTACTTCATCAGAACCCCTTGTCCTACTAGTAAAAACTTTAAACCTCCCTTAGCCTTCCTGAGATCTGTGTGTGTAAATGCAGTTGTCATTGGACAGCTTGATGTCTTTGTGCGTGATCTGGAAGCCCAGATTTCAGTCACAGTATGTGAGCAAGGCCCTTAGGAATCAGCACACGTGGAAATTCCTGATTGCTCTGCCAGGAATAGCTAGGTATGCAAAACTATCTTATCAGGCAGTTGATGCTTCTTAATTTGACCTATGACAAAAACATCCTCCTATCAGGCAGAAGGCCTCAACACAACTATTTGTTGCTTCACCTAAAGGTGGGGGAAGGTCGGCAGGTTTCGCAGATCAGTTTGTCTTTGCACCCACCCTMGCAGTAGCTCTGAAAGCAGCAGGCATTTGCAGCTTGTAAGGACTTCCCTCCCAGTGAGGTGGGATACTGCTTAGCCCAAATATAGACACAAATGAGGTAAAAACAAATGAAAACTGGCCCTTTACAATTTATCAGTTGGGCAATGGTATCTGTTACTGAGCTAGTCTTTCTACCTGAGTGTACGCTATTCCGGTGCTTTTTGTACATACACAGCATAAATAAATGTTAGTGATATTTAGTACTCTTGCAAATAAAGCTTCAAATACTGCCAGACAGTGGTTTCACTTCAGACATTCACTTAAATTAACTTGATTGAGTTTGTTAGTCCTTTTCTAGTAATAGCTTGTTGACGTGCCAAGCCAAACCTTTTAATAACTGATCCATCCTCTTTCATGATTTCTTTCTCTATTAAAGCAGGGAGTTGGACTTTCGTTTGGTTACCTGTATAGCTTAAAGCCTAAATAAAACAGAAACAGAACCCTAGGATGTAAGGTAATTGTTCTTCATATTAGTGAAGTTGACTAAATCTATGCAAGGCTGAGGAGGCTTTTTTTTTTTTTTTTTAAGAAAAAAAGGCATGCTGAAAAAAGCATGAAGATAGAAATAATTTGGAAGTTTGTGCCTGCCACTTGCCTCCTTTCAAATCTTGATCAAATATATAGACRAGTAACAGTTTCTCACGCAGGACAGTCTCCTTGTTGCTAAGAATTGTACTGAAGGGTGTCTTGGTGCTTTATTTTCAACCTTTAAACAGTGGGAGGCCTGCAGCACCATGTTGCAGAGCTCATTATTCATATCTATTTATGACAGGTCTTTTCCTGTTGCACAAAATGTTCTTTCCTTTATATCTGTTCCAACTGTCCTCTTGAGATGTGGGGGCAAGACAGAGCTCAAAACAGTTGCCTGCTCCCAGTGCTAGCAGTACCCATACAGAGATGGGTGGTAGTTCTGAGCTGTGCCTGTACTGCAATAGAGGAGGCAAGGAGTGAGCTCTGGACGCGACCCACAGACACTGTTGCTACTCCTAGTGCTTCACAGGGGCAAAAACTGGGCAGCCTGTTTGTTTCCATTTGGCTGGACGTGGCCTATGCTCTGCATCTCTGCTGCAGCATGTGCCAGCTTTTGTTGCTTGTGTTGGTTTGGCCAGGAGAAGAGGGATCTGGCCACAGGACCTAATTTTATAGGAAAATTCAGCATTTCAATCAAACAGCTTACTGCTGTTGTACTTACTGCAGTAAGTACAACTACTGTACTGTAGAAAATCCATACCTGAACCATGAAATCGTTGCATCTATGCTCTTGGGTGATGTATTTAGTCAAAAAATTACAAAAATATAATGGCTAAGTGGATAAGCAGAAGCATTAAAACAGAAAAGGTGCTGAATAGTCCGGTAGCTCTCCCTTTCAAGGACAAAAGGAACACTCACTGTGTTTGGAAGGACCTGTCTAGAGAACAGACTCGGATGTTGTAACTCCTGAAGTCAGCTGCATGTGTTGCAGCACATGAGTGGGCCCTTCTAAGAGTAGCCACGCAAGTGAGTTCTATCTACTCTAGTCCAAGCCCTCGAACTCTCTACAACCTTAAAACGTTCCATAGCTAACAGTCTAATGACAGACCTTCCTAATCTCCCTTTGCTTTACATCCTTAAGTCTCTAAAGCCTGGCTAAATATAACAATGAGGTTTATACACAGTAGCCAGTAGCTGAGTGATGCTCCATCAACAAAACCCTTTCAGAAGAGTACAACTTGTCCCTGGGTTTGCTGTGATGTTTGTTTTAGCACTTGTATTTAAGGTGCCTTTTTACCTCTTCAAAGTCCTCTTTGGCTGATGGAAGATCAGTAGCTAAGCTCGCATCCCCCAAGTGTTTCTCCATTCTCTCTCCTTGCACTACAGTGGTCTTTATCACTTTGCTGACCTTGCGGCCTTCTACTGGTTCAGATTGGAAGTTGGAGGCACTAGACAAAACAGCAGGTTCAGACAGCATCACCTGGAGGGTCAGAAAACAGAAGTATGAATTGGGTTCGAATCATGTAGCAGATGCAGACTTAGGCTTAGTCTTTCAGTTAGCTTTACATTCTTTCTTCATCCCTGCCCTAAAGAACAACAGCATAAGAAGCGTCCCGCTTCCTACGTGTGCTCCGTCAGCACAGTGAGTGTGTGTCTTGCTCCCTGCTGTACAGCTCCAGGACTGCAGTGTAAGATTGGTGCTYGTTCAGGCTGGGGGAGCAGCCTTGGATGACTTGCAGAGCCATAGCTGAGCTGCCGTATCCCTGAGGGCAGCAGGGGTGCGGCTGCCGGCCACCGCAGTGCAGCCACGTTACCAGCAGGTTCAGCACTCGGTCCGTATCCTACAATTAAGGGCTTCTTTTAGAGACGTAATCCATGTCTGTAAAACCAAGGAGCTCTTGCAGGAGTATCACATGATAGGTGTAAACAGGATTTTATTCTGCAGCACAGAAACGTGTGTGGGTTGCATATTATAAGCTGCAGTTCTGTTATTGTCAATAACTGAAAAAATGACTTTGTTTTTGTGTTACTTTACTCTTAAGGAATTAATTCTGATAGATAAATAGGATCAGCAGGAGAGAACAGCAGTCATATACTTAGTGTTTTAATGACAGTTTGTTAAACGTTGCTTATCAACTTCAACAGAGCTGAAAGCATTTTTTCTCATTAGCTGTGGCTGCCTTGTAACTGCATTACTCATGCTGATACAAATACCTGTATGACTACATGGTGAACTAGGGCAGGGAAATGGAAACAAAAAAGCACTTACCATTTCAGGATTTTTTTGTGTGTGTTTTGTTTCTGATTTTTAACTATCTGGCTCTGTCTGCCTAGAAGTAAATTCTACAAAGCAAAGAAACAACTCAGTGGGTTAGAACTAATATAACTAGAGTTGTAGAGTGACTTAGTTGCAGACTCCTGGAGAAGATCAAATCATTTTGTTATGAGCTATGCTAAATTTCTTATTAAATAGGTGTGTGTTATCAGATCCCTTATCACTCATATATATGTCATCTTAACACAGAACTGCTTACTTTATGAATTTGATACTTTTCACAAACTTGAATTCAATTTTGAATTCATTCAATTTGAATCTTTCTGACTTTTATTAGGAGAAAACAGCTTTCTTTCTCCTTTTTCTGTATTATTTTTCTGAAGCCTTTCCATATGCAAGAATTTTTTTTAATATAATTAAAAATAATGTTGGTGGCATGAGACTTATTTACTAAGTGTGCCTTTAAAGTGCTTGGACTGTAGAAAGCTCAGTCAGCAATGTAGTGCTTCTTCCAAGCATTTCTTGAAATTTTGCACTTCAACAGGCATTTTATAACAGCAATGTAAGTTGACAAAAATAGAGCAGGAAGCTCTGCTCTTTCAGATGCCTTGCACATCACAAGGGAAGTGGAAGGTTTTACCTCAGACTGTTCACTGTCGCTCTTCAGCACAACCCGTTTTACAACTTTGGAATAACTATCTCCTTCTTCAACTTTAATAGGCAACTGTTGTGGCGTTCCTTGCATTATGACTTCTTCTTTTTCTGTGCCATCTGCAGAAACATATCTCCGAATGATCTTTCTTGTGACCTGAAAGAGTGAAATAGAGCTTTGTGTGTTTGGGAGGAAGAAAAAAAAACAACAAAACCCCAGTAATATAGTACTCCTCCTTATTCTCCATATAGTTTCAACTTCTCCAAAAGCTTTTTTTTTTTTTTTTTCCTTCCTCCCCTCCTTCTCCAGACCTCAGTATATGGAACTATATAGGTATTTCAGTGTTTTAACTTTTTAACATTTTCACAAACACCTATAGTCAAGTTGCACAACTTAAGCTACTATACAGTAAAGCTTCCATTAATTTATTTCACAWGTAGACATATAAATATTTGAACTAGTCTTGAAAATAGTAGTTATTAGGAAAGGAAGCTTATTAGAGAGAAAACATACTTGACAATCACACAACTGCTAGAGGACACCCTAAGACTGACATTTTCAGAAGGATCATCGAGCTGAAAGACTTGAAAATGAGGCTGTCAGCTTGGTGATCGAGAACTTAGAACTAGATTCACCCAGGGGCATGGATGCTGATTGGCATCGCTCTTGACACAGATGGAGCTGCTGGGCTCCATGGCTGCTTAACCAGCTGGAATCAAGCCCCTGAAGAGACTAACCTGGTTTGTAGCGAGGCCAAACAGAGAGGAGCAGAAGAGAATTACAGGACCAAGATAAGTTTTTCTAGGATGATAAGAATATGCCCCTCTGCATTACTTAACTCTCTGCTTTCTCCCAGGGCTGCCCTGTGGCTTTAGATAACATCAAGCATTTACCTCCCCCTTTGTCCAATAACTTATTTGTTCTGATGCACAATCAGACTGTCTGTCTCGTGTCCAACAGTCACAGAGGCAGAGGAATCTCCCTCTCCAGCTTCATAATCTACAGAATTCAGCCTCCTAAGAGTGCTCCRGATATGTTTATTTTATGAGGCTACTAGAGAAGTAACTAATTTCTATATTCTCTGCTCCATAAAATCTGAATTGTATGTAACATTCAGAAAGAATGTGTAGAGTCACAACTGAATAGTGATTTTGAGGATTGGGATTTACGTGACTCTTGGGGATCTAGTCCTCCAGTAGCTCATTAATACGAGCAAAGTCATGCTCCTTGATAAAAATTTAGAAAATCTGCATAGCTTCACAGCTCTGAGGTGGAATAAAAGAAGWGGTAAAATCACCAAATAATGTCATAGTAAACTGGAAAAAAAATGTTCTTGCAAATCAAAATAAACTTTCAAGTCTTGACATCTCCCATTAGCTGAACATCTRTTTTGTTTTTTGCTCATAAAATCATGCCTTGTTGTAAAAGAAAATGAAGCATGTATATAAATTGATTTATCCTCCTTATTATAGGGCGGTAGGAAGGTGGCAGGAGGCGTAACTGATGATACCTTCTTTACCACTGTGTGGCCATATTCATCTGTATATTGCTCTTCTGTGACTGATTCTGGTGGCATTTCAGGCATACTATCAGCCTGTATGATAAAGAACAAACTTACATTAAGTCACTGCTTAATTGAAGTAGTTTATTTAAGAATAATAGTAGGCTTTAAAATTTGTTAATTGGTTACAGAATGAAAAATAGAGAAGTGCTAGGGAAAACATGTTCTCTAGATTTAGAAAAGTATTAACATGTATTAGAGAAGCAGAAAGCAAGGAAAGGTAAGCCAGAACTGACAGGCAAATATGTATTAGTTGACCATATACAGACTTAAAAAGTCACTGTCCTTCTCCTGAGGCATCTCATAGACTACAGAGCAGGGTTAGCAGTTCTGCTATAACTGTCATCTTGACAGAAAAGACACTAAAACAATATATCCAAGGGCCATGCATCATTTAGGAGCATTCAAGCTTCAGGTGCACTATTAGCCGCGTGCTGTCTCAGCAGGTGCTACCRGGACATGATCACCACTGGCACATGCACTAGTCTAACACTCGGTACCTGAATAATCACCCGGCGGCGAATGACCCTGGTAGTTACCATCTCTTCCTCATCGGAGCTGATATCCAGCTCACCTAACTCCTCTGCCAATTCCTATTGGGAGCAGGGAAGCAGTGCTCTGTTTACTGAGGCTGAACGTGGTACTAGCGGTACTTACAAGTTCTGAGTTGTTTTTATCTAAAAATGTCGTTGGAAAATGGCTGTTGTTTGGATTTTGACCTACTCCTGTCCTGAGTCTTCATTCTAAGCCTTTTGACCTTTAGGCCTTCATTCAAATGGTAGCCCTGAAATTCGGCTCTGATAATCACAAAGTGAAGGAGAAAAGCCTTAGTTGTAGGGAGTTTATCAGGCTGATTACTCCCATTTTACAGACTAAGCCAAACAGAAGCCTTGCTCTTTTGTGTCAGTTACTTTGCCTCAGAGCAGACATGTACCTTCTCTAAAGATTCCTCTTCATAGCCACTTCCAAACTTCTCTGGCTGTTCATCAGTTGACTCCACTATCACTAGGCTAGTTCTCCTGGGTGAGAGGTCATCCTGCTGCAGCTGGAGGTCGTCAGGTTCTTGGATGATGGGAGAGTCACCTCGCTGAGCAGATGACAGGGGCTCTGGGGATGGYGTTTCACACTCTGCTCTGCTGACAGGTTTGGATTCTTTGCTTGCACTTCCTGCTGCCTTTCCAGTTAGTGCTGCCACGGTCTGCTCTGTTCCTGGAGCTGTGACGCTGTGAATTACAAGTTCAAGTAAAGTTAACTACATTGCAGGCATCTCTTCATTTCTGTAAATGAAATGCTTGTGCAGCCACCCAACAAAAGGTGTTATGCCTTTTAGCCAAGTCTACACATAATTGACACACTCTTGAGTTGCTGGAGAGCCATCTAGCTAGTRCTCCCTCATATCTTCCTGCCTCCAAATATTTAACTCTTTTGTTTCTAAAATTCTCAAGCATGTATAAATGCTGGCATCTATATATTTCTCTCCTCATCCTCAAAAACAACAGGAGTTAACAGTACATTTTACTTAAATTCCTATTACCAGAATTATTAGCAGTTACACAGTTACAGAATAACTTGCGTGGATAAGTGTGTGGTGTGGTGGTGATTTTTTTTTTTCTCTCCTGGGTATGAGTTAGGCTTTGACAAACTGTTGTGCTCCCCCAATTGTTGTCTCCTGAACAGCTGTGGTTCCAAAGTAAGAAAAGATTTCTTTGTAGTATATRTTTAATATACTAATAATCAACCTTTTTTTTTTCTCTTGAAGGGTGTGTACATATTTTAACTATTTAGGATTAACTGTGTTTGATATAACTTGCTGTGACCTTACAGTAACTTTCCCTGTCATTGCTACTATTCTTTAGTATTGACARTGTTGTCTGGTTGTTGCTGGAATAACAGTAGTTATTCCAGTAATAACAGGAAAACAGTAGGAAGTGAGTCTCTGCCATTTTGCTAGCCCACAGATACCTGCATTTACAGGGCTGTCAGTGTGAACAATGGTTAGGGCTGAGGGGAGGACAGAAACATGGTTGTCCTGGTTTCTATAATAGCTCAGGCGAGATCAGCCCCAAATCAGAAATCAAAGCTATCCTGTACAGGTCTTCTAAATCATTATTTTATCATGKTCTGTTTATTTAAGTACTTCTCTTGTCTGTATAGAAGCCTTTTTCCATTGCCATGTAATATATTGGGGTTTTWAAATCTGTTTTTTTGCCAATATGTAATTTTGAGTTGCGCAAGAAACCATTAAGTTTGAAAATCCTTGTCTGAATTCAGAAATGCATCTGAAGTTGAGAAAAGGACCCTCCAATGTTAATTCCATTAAGTTTAATTAAGTTTAATTCCATTACTTGCCACCTAACACTTGGAAAATACTGATTGCAAAAATAATTCCTCCTCCTCCTCCTTTTGAACATACTAGATGGGGTTATTGCTTTACATTCATAGTGAGGAACAGGCCCACTCTTGCAATCTGTAAGAACTCCTCCTTAYGGCTTAAAAACTTGAGCAAAGTGTGTAGCTAATGAATTAACATGTAGAATCAAAGAAAATTAAAGCTAGTCCACATGCTTCACAGAAAAGCTTAAAAAAAAAAATCTTATTACACAGAGGAGGCATAATGTGTTCTGGTCTTTTGACACTTACCAATATTCCCGTTGTGAAGCAGCAGATGGCTTTTCTGACACATTTTGGGGTTTCCCTGAGAATTCAGCTTGTACCTGTTCCTTATGTGCTTGTCTCAGGAGCTCAGCCATTGACAGCTCTGCTTCACTCCTGGGAGTACTGTCCTGAAAAGGGGAGTAACTGACAGACGCGTCCTCCTCAGAGACAATGGGAGGGTGTTCAGATGGGTCACTGTCTTTAGATAGTTGGTGTTCTTCTTTCTTATGCCTTGTACTGTACACTTCTTCTTGCAATGCAGAAAACCCTTTAAAAAGAGAGAGAGAAATGAGAAGTGTCGTTACAAGTCTTACTAAAATGCAGGAAGTCCTCTTCTTTCTCCACTTACATTTAACATCCAAGAATTAAAAGGTTTTTTTCTCTCT
Organism: Eudromia elegans; assembly: GCA_003342815.1. NCBI lineage: Eukaryota > Metazoa > Chordata > Aves > Tinamiformes > Tinamidae > Eudromia > Eudromia elegans. Next base: position 1,420,645 of record PTEX01000070.1, on the reverse strand, counting down.
CTTYCCTCTCTTTCCCCCACTTTGCTTATTATTTACTAGCCATGTTCACTGGGAGCATACTAATGTTGGAAGAAGAGCTTGGGTGAAAACACAAAACTGTTCTGAATCACAGCAGGCTGTTGTGCTTAATGTTCTTAAACTAATCAGTTACTTTATTAGAATACTAATTATAGGAAGTGTGACTTTCTATTGATAAATCATCTTAAAGATGAGAAGTTTGCTGCTATTTAATATCTTACTGGGCTACTATTTTAAAATTCAGTAMAGGGTGTAAAAGCAAGATAAGGAAGAGTCCATTTAACATAACTAGGAGGAATTACTTTTTGTGACGCAGTTACGGAAGTAGTCTACTGAACTTCACYACTTAAGAAATCAGCAGCATCATACCAGAATTGCAAGTGTATCATGGATACTTAAATGCAAAGGTTTTCCAAAGCCCTGAATAGTTGTTGTTTATGGAAACTATYTTCTTACAAATCTTCATCAAGTTATAATGCAACCTTGTTAACTGTTAGGAAAGCATTTGTTTCATAAGAAAAATAAACTAGGTGTGTTTGCAGAGATTTTGGAAAACATTCCTTTATTTGCATTTTAAGAATGACTACTGTGGATATCTTATACAGGGTGAAATGGTGACCTATGCGATGTCCCACTTGCGCTGATGCTTCTTATTTGTGCTCTGGAAGTGAGGTCGCGTGAGGCACCTGGTTACCTCACGCAAACATCATGGAGGGCAGAACCCGGGCAGCGCGGGCTCTGCGCGCGGACGCGTTTACCTTCGCTGTGGTCCAGGCCGATGGTCTGTTCAATTTCCGCGTACGTGCGAGTGCCGCGGACCTGCATGGGGTCTATGCCGCTGGTCTCCATGAGATGGACAATATCCATGCGGTTGATTTTTGTAAGACACTGTGTAAGACTTGTATCTGTGGCATGAGAAAGACACCATCTACCTGAGTTTGGAGTTCCACATACTTTCTTCCTTGTTTTCCTCATCAAGGAGCTATACTGGATGCTCAGCAATATAATAGCATATATAAAGTAGAAATGCATTTAAAAGAACTGCAATGTAAATTTGCAAATTGCATAAAGCAGTACATATACCATCCTCTCCCTGCCTAGAAATGTGGTTTAATTCTCCCAATTTTTATTTTTTTTTTTTAAATTCCCCTTCCCCCCAAAAAAAAATCCCCATTAAGGAAAATGAGGCCTTAAATTTTCCACTCTTACTTTGCTGTAAAGTCCTTCAAATGAGCAAGACTAAAAAAATTTGCTCTAGAACACAGAATTTCATGATGTGCCATGCTATACAGACAAGCTTAGAAAAAATTAAGCACATTATCCCTCTGTTCACTCTATCTGCTGCCTAAATTTTAGCCATGCTCTCTTTTTGTGCCTGCAGCACACAGCTGTCACCTCAGCTGGCAAGCTGGAGCACTGAAGATGTCCTATTCCTGGAAACAAACCTGTAGCGTGTTTCCCATCCCTTTCAAGCCAGTATTTCAGGAGTGCGTGGCTCTGGTCTTGAAGTGAATTAGGATTTTCAATTCGAATCTGATGAATTTGCTCTTCTGTGAAATCCAACTCTCTTGCTAACTCTGAAAAAGAGTTCCGTATCTGTTAGGACTGGCTAAAGAGCTACAAAATAAGTTTTGATATTCATTTTAACTTTTTTTTCCATAAGGACTGTAACTCAAAATAGTTGAAGACTGTTCTTCTCTAAATCCATAGGTAAACTGTTAGAGGCATTAGGAGGCTTAGGTTATGTGGTATACATCATCAGGAAAAATACTCCGAAATAGTGTACTGAATATAAAAAGGTGTGGAGAGTTTTTGTTTGGGGTTTTTTTTGATCTTTTTATGACTATTTTTGTTGTTGGATTGAAGAGTTTAACACAGTGTCAAGATTTCTGCACAGCTCTTCTTGTTTGTAAACACTTTTTAGTTGCTGTTATCTGTATATCTTGGCTCTATATCTTTGGCTGCTTTTACATGTATATTTTGATAAAACATTTCATTCTGTGTCACTTTGACTTGTCCTCAGTAATGCTGACTGCCTTGGCTGTATCTACTCTGCAATATTAATGTGATTTCTACAAATATGCCTCTCCTCATCCCTTTTCCAACCACTAAGTTCTTAAAAGGAGCCAATTGCATCTATCCCCCTTGTGGCTTCCAGATCAGTTTCCAGAGCAGAGCTGACATTAATTCATGTATTGATCTACCTACAATACAGAGCTGTTTCACTTTGAAAGAGGAAGAGTGGGTAACCTATGGCAGCTCTTCATCACTCTCCTCCTAGTAGCTTTCTGGTGATGCTCTTACTTAACAGCCTAGAGACATCTTAGTAGCCAAAGACAATCTAGTTCCTATAAGCTACTGAAATGTTTCTAGAAATCTTCTCTAGATAATAAGAATGTCATCTAAAAGGAACAAACACACATCAAGGAATGTTCCCTCTTGTTTCATTCTAGAGCAGATGACATGCGTTGTACCTGTCCAGCTGAATCCAAGATGATCAGCAATGTGGGCCAGTCTTTCCTCTGTCCTTTCCTTATCATCCTGTTGATCTAAAGGTCAAAGAGAACAGCCACAAGTTGCCTTAACAAGTTAAAAGGAAATTACACAGATGACAAGGCCCTAAAAAGGAGAATGCTCTTTTTCTAACTACTCCAGGTAACCTTGTGTGGACAAGCTATTTTAACGGGGTACCTAATGCGGCAGTTGTAGATCGTTCTTCAGACAAAACAAAAACAACAGCAACATAACCCTGCTCTTTTTTTTTTTTTTTTTTTTTTTTCACCAAAAAGCTACCCTCTACGTAGTCCGTTTGAAAATCAGGCCTTCGTGTCCTCATCCACACAAAGATCTAAGTGGCTACTGTGCCCATTTAGGCCATGAATTTTACTCTAAAGCTTCATTATAATAATAAGCTGATGAAGACTGTGTCAAAGTCAAGAGCCATAATTTTCCATGCCTCCTTAGCCAAAGCTAGGGTTGAAAGAAATCATTTTGGATGGTTCTTTGAGTTGCATATAGTAGACAATGTTTTGTCAAAACAATCCATAAGACATTTAATATAATGGTTTATATTTCAGACTTTATTATTGCAAATGTCTTTTTAAGGCAACAGTTGAAAGATTCAATGAAGGCAAGGAAAATCAGGTGGTCGTTTGCCAGCTTTCACTTCATTTAACAGTGAGACTGACTGTTCCTCCAATTGCTAAAGCTACTTTGAGAAGAGCAGAATTTGAGCTTTGATTTTCCCTGGTTGAGGAGGAGGAAAAAAACCCACCAACTTCTCAGTTGGTTTAATGATACAGGCATGTTTTGTATGAGCTACTAGGTATCTGTGGTAGCTATTCAGTTGCAATATACAAGCAGGAGAAAATCAATCAAAACACCAAACAACTTGTAGTATGTTAAGTTATGGGTGGTAGAGAATTTCCTTGACAAGTAGATGGCAAAAAAGGGAGCTAGAAGAATTCAAATGTTTAAAATTTCTGTAATTTATTTGTATCAAAGCTAAAAAGCCAAATGATTTGCCTGTCTCAATCAATGCCAAAATACTTAGTAAAAACTAACAGGTAGTTCTTACCTATTAGTTTTTACTTATTAGAGCCAGGGAAAACCAAAAGTCAAAATGTGCGTGGCCTGAATGATCAATTAAATGATAAAATAATGTGTATTTTTAGAAGTGTTTTTTTGTTTATTAAGCTAACACTTCCCATGAGCATCCATGGTTTGCAATCTTGAGATTTTCACAGACAAGAAAAATACAGGCACAAACCAAAATGAACAGTTCACGGGGTTGGGGGAAACACAACCAACCACAAAAAGCCTAAAGAAAAGGACACAGACGTTACACGTATATACAAATGTACACACGCGCGCATGCATACACACAAACACACACACCAAACAAAAATTTAATTCATGACATGCGTCGCACAGGGAATCTCAGTCGTTGGCAAATACCTTCAGCACGGTCATGGACATTTTCATCAGGGATACGTTCAATCTGAGTCTCTACAGACTCATCCCAAATGGGTCTGGTGTCAAAGATGTCTTCAGGAACTGACTGCTGAGTCTCACTGGATGGCAAATTTTCAATAACTGAAACTTCTAGGGCACTACTGCTTTCATCATCTGAGACTAATTCTTGCTCTCTCTCTGACTGCGTGAGTCTTTCCACTAACTTAGACGCTTCATCACTAATTTCTTCAAAGAATTCTATGGAGTTTTTGTAAAGGTCAAAAAAATGTTCCTTACTTTCTTTTGTGGGACTAGAAGCACTGCGGGAAGCTGTAGCACTCCTGCTTTTAACTGGCAACCGTGATGAGAATACCTTAGGTCTTGCTGTTGTTGTCTCATCTGTGTCTAGCTCAAGCTTCATCTCTCTCTCCCTGGTCTCTGCTTCCGCCTCTGCGTAACTCCTAGCTTTTATTGAACGCTTAGTCTTTGGGTCCATGGGGATGCCTGCATCAGACTCTGATTTACTTCGGTTATCCTGTTTTGTAGGTAGCTTGCTCGTTGTATCAAGAGCTTTGGGTGACTCGAGCCTGTGGATAGATGTGTCTGTATGCATATACTGCTGTTCAGCTCTTTGGAAAGCTGTTTTGACGGGAATTTTAGACTTTGGTTTTGCTTGATCATCCTTTGCTTCACACTGCAAACCATCTAGGAAGCCATCTGTGGCTAAGCTCTCGTTTTCTGATTGCTGCAGTGACTGTGAGACCMCAGCTGTTCTTACAGGAATTTTGGATTTGCTTTCACAAGAAGGCACTCTCTCCATGAGAGCAGTAGGGATTTCAATCACGGACCTTTCTTCCTCTGGTGAAGAGTCAGGGGACTCATCAGCCTGTTCAGAACGAACAAATCTAGTGACTTTGGAAAAATCTAGCTCATCTTCTACCACGGACTGCTCAGGAGAGGTAGGGCAAGGCACCTGACTGCTATCGACATTATCAGTCTCCGTACTGGAGAGGGGCTCAGCTTCAGAGGCTACAGTCTCTTTCTTGGGTGATTTTGAAGAAGCTGAAATACCCATTTTAATTGGAATTCTGGATTTAAGCTCTGCTTTTGTGGTGCCTATGCTGGCACCTACACTAGTCATTTCTTCTGACTTATCACTAGACTCAGATGCTAGGGGTGAATGCTCCAGTGCATCTCCTTCCAGTATATCTGAGTCCTCCAATTCTGAAGGCGAAAACAGATCTGGAGAACTCTCCAGCTTAGAGGACTCCACCTCTGCTGCTTCTTTAATTTCTTCAGCTAAAGAAACTTCTTCCTGAGGCTCCTGCCCCATTTGGAAGAAGTGAAAGCTTTCATCCGAATAGTTCCTTTTGGTCATGTCAATGGCTCCGCTTCGAGTCATTTCAAACAGCTTTCCTTCCTGGAAAAGAAAAGGATTTTGTTCGCTAATGGGTGTCCCTTCTTCCGTGGGTGTTCTGGCCGGTGTGGTGTCAGGTGTTGTGCCTTGCGATTGTCTGTCTACCATCAACCCAAATATCTTTTGTTCTTCCTCTTTCACCCGAGCCTCGAAAGCTTCATCATCTTCACGTATTTCACTCCACGTGTCAGAATCCACGTCAGTTTTGGTGATGACAACCTGACTAATCAAATTCTCTGTTTCGGTTCTTAAATCCTCAGGGGAGGACTCACCTAGTTTTGTGGAATCTGAAGGTAAAGACGCTAGAGACGTTTTTTGAAATACATCCTCTTGATTTGCCTCTATTTCCGTGCATACTTCCTCTGAAGATTGACTTGGAGTGCCTGTGCCTCTGCAGAGCACATCTTCACCAGTGGGATCTCTTTCTCCTTCAGCAGGACAGTCTTTCCTGGAGAGCAGACTGGTCTCACACCCTATCTGATTTTCAGAGGCAGTAAAAAAATGTTCAGAAGAGACATTGTCGTAAGGACTTACTAAATGAGAAGGACTACTTAGAGCAGCATCTCGTACACAACTTTCATGTTCCACTGTCTTGGTGGCAAGGGATGAATGCTCTGATAAGTCCTCCTCAATATGAATATCTCTCTGAGATGTGTCAGAACCTCTATCTGTTTTTCTCAGATCACTTCCCAAAGCAGAAGCATCAATGGCATCATCTTCAGTGAGTTTGCCATCTTGTGGCATAGAGTACTCAGCAGGACTGAGTCTACAAGAACAATCATCTACTTCCTCTGACACAGATCCTGTATCAGGGATGTCTGTGTGGTTTACCAATCTAGCGGTGTTAACGTCTTTTTCATAAATATTGGACTGTTGTAGTGTTAGGGAAGACTCGCCCTGAACTTCTTTTTGACAACTATCAGCAATGGAATGATTCAAAGTGCCCTCRGGTTGTGCAACTGGGGTATAGGGACAAACTGTTTCTCTCTCAGCTGTGCCATCACATTTTGATTGATCAGCATCTGCTGATATACAGCCATTGGAATGACAAGCACTTGATTCTTCTACTGGCTTATCCTGTTTTGCTTGAACCTCACCTAACCTCAAAGAACATGGTTTTGAGTCAGTGGTTTGAAAACTTTCTTCAGGGCTAGATCTGGAATTGATACTGGATGGTAATGGTGAAGGAGGTTGCACTCGGATCACAGGCTCCACTAAGAGGCCTGAGTCAGCTTCTTTTTTTAGCTGAGTCAATTCTGGCTCACTGGCTGAAGAGGAAGAACTTTTTCTAGATTCGGCTGCAGCCATCACCACTGCAGGTATTGTTTTCTCTCCTACGACTGTTGGCTCTGATTCTTCAACTTCCCATGCAGCTTCTGAATCAGCACCTGCAGAAGAAGATTCATCTTGCTTACAATCCTTTTTGTAATCTCTTTTCTGCTTTGCTTCTTGTTCTAGTTCATCAAACATTTTGATCTTGGTCACCATTTTAAACATCTCCTCTTCTGGGGTGAATCGTTTCTTTGGCTCACTTTCTGGATCATCCTCTGCTTCTTCACTGACTTCAGGGATCATGGCTGACTTTGATATGTTTGCCAGTGCTTGTGAATCTGCTGTTTTAGGTGTGATTTCATAGCTAATTTCTTCAGAACTAGGCGTTTCGGGTGAAAGAGGACTTTTCCCTGAACTTTCCATGAGGGATGTTTGCTCTAGACTGTCATCATCGGCACTTCCCTCGGGGTCACGGAGAATCCGGGAACGAAYCAATGCCAGCTCTGGGCACGTTTCTGCTTTGCTAAGAACAGACTGAAGAGGACCCTGGCCCAAAATACCAGCCTTTACTTTTTGTTCTACGGGGCTACTTTCAAGAGAATCGCGACAGGGAGACTCTTTCATTGGACTGGGCTCCAAAGAATCAGGCGTTTTGTGTGAGGAGTTATCTTCTAGCACGGGGCTTGCTTCCAGTGAGTCTTTATGACTTACAGCACAAGAGTCATCTGCAACTGGGCTAAAGCTTTCACTATCATGGCTAGCAAGTGCAAGTTCCAATTTTTGGGGACTTCTAACAACACGGCGTTCACAGGTTAGATCTTTTTCTTTCTCTAATGCAGTGTCAAGTGTTTCAGAAGACTTAGTTAAATGTGCAGTGGTTCTGGATTCTTTCTCCCTGCTAAAATCTTTCATAATGGAAGCTGAGCTACTTTCTTTAAGTTTATCAGCCTCTTCTTGAGAGGCTGTAGGTACAAGCTCTTCCGCTACATGGTCAGAAGGAGACTTACTAGTCTCAGTAACAGCATGTAGCTGTTGTTCAGTAATACCTTTTTCATCTTCCTTAGGAGAGAGTTCCTTCAGAGAACTTGTTTCTCCTGTTGTGTGTGCTCTAGCTGCTCCCTGAGCATCTTCAATTTGCTCATCAGTTTTCTTTGGTGAGAAGGAGAGGCTTTCAGGGCTCGTTTCTGGTGTCTCTGCCAGACCCTCATGCTTATAACTTTCCTCAGAACTCATCTGAGGGGTTCCATCAAGCAGGCTCCCTGGAGAATCTGCAACACCTTCATGTTTAAGGCTCTCTGAGCTCCCCTCAAAAGCAGCACTTTGCAGAGAAAGAGCAGGAAGGAATTCATCTTTGACGTACTCTGTTGGGAAAGCACCGTTGAATGGGCTGGTCAGGACTTGCTCTAAGTGAAGCTCTCCCTCCTCAGTGATTGAAAGGTGTCGGAACTGTTGATATTTGTCATTATCTTCAAGCTCCTCTTTAATGACATCAGAAAAGTCTGTGGACGTTTTTCTGTCAGGACTGATCTGGAAGTCACTATCTGCCTGGTCATCAGAAACCTTGCCCTTCACAAGCTCTGTATCTTTGCCACTTTCATCCTCCAGTACTGGGGGAACAGGTTTGGTTTTACAGCTCTGCTCTTTTACCCGCTCTTTACTTACGGGTCGCTTGTCAATGGTAACAGTGGAAACTTGCATTTTTCCTTTTTTTTGCTGTGATTCTTTCTCTGCTTTTAGGGTTCCACTTTGCTTCTCTCTCTGTTTGTCTGTCTTATGGCTTAGTACGCGCTTTGGTTCACTCTGTGAAGAAAGTGTTTTTCTCCGTGTTGGTTCCTTTTCGGAGAGCTGTTGCTTTTGTTTGACAGCTTTGTGCTCAAACAGTCCTGATACGTTCTTGGAGGGATCTTGTCCTGACTGGAAGGCTTTCATCAGTTCACGAACTGACATGGTCTCTTCAAGTCTTTCTGTCTTAGCAGAAGGTGAAACGGGTGGTTGCACTTTGTGCATTACTGGTTTTTTAACTGGTCCTGGTTTTTTAGATGTCTTTTCAGCTGCACCTTCTTTTGTTTGAATGCGGACAGGTAGTTTTGAACGTGTTTTTTGTTCATCTTCCACTCTTTTCTGAAGGGCTTTGACTTTATCCTTTATTGAGCCAATTGGAGTTTCCTCAATGACGGGGGATACGGCAGTAGCCTGAGGGGTAGCTGCTGCTGTTAAGCCTGGTTCCTCATTGTGCGACTCATCCGGCAGTTCTTCATGGCTGTGCACCTTGCCTTCCTTTTGTTTATCTTTTACTGTCTTCCTAACTCTCTTTTTAATTTCTAAGACTGGTTTTTGTTGTTCCTGTGGACTTATCATTTCAGTTTGGAGGGCTTCTTGCCCTTCTTTTTCGGAATCCCTGCTTATTACTACAGCATCAAATTTCTCTTCTACGAGGTCTTCTTGTAAAGCTGGTGGCTGCACGTCATGAAGAGACACATAGGTTTTCAAATCCTGGGAAAGGTAGTCTACTGCTGCAGTCATGTCCTTCTTCATTTCTGTTGTGCCTTGGTCAACCCGGACCTCGACGCAGGGAGGCTCAATGACATCTAAAGGAGCATTTCTTCGGGCCTCTTCGATGTCTTCATCACTGACAATGACCCAATCTTCTTCTACTRGTGCCTGCCTGGAAGGGGACGTGTGCAAAACTTCTGTTTCGCTGCTATAGGAACCACCTCTCAGAATTTCATTTACTTTTTCTAAGTCTTCTTTYACCCTTTCAACTATTTCAAAAGGTTCTCCTGGCTCTTCGTCAGGGGCTTTCCCAAGATCTTTCACCTTAATGGAGCCTGATTTATCAGATGGGTCAGTTGTCAGGATGGCAGTCATTTTGATCAAATCCTGTTTCATCTCAGAAACTTCAGATAACAGGTCTGGACTGGCTAGGACAGGGACTTCATTAACCAGGTGGCTTTTCAGGATAGATGTTTCTGTAGATTCAGTCTCGTCATCTTTGATGCGAATGAAAAAACATTGAAAGTAAAATGGAAATMAAAAATAGAGATCGGAAAATGTAATCAGGACTGAACATGAGCGTCGGTGGGTGCAGTGGTGGGAAGGTCAACAAAATGGGCGAGGAATGGTGGATCCACAAGATCTGAGGTACAACAGCAAAGCCAAGCTACCCAGGGTGGTGGGGTGGGAGAGGAACTCAAAATGATAGGAAATAACTTGCTTAAATTGACCAATAAAGCCCAATCACACATACAGTATCAGCGCTGTAACACACCAAATCAGGACACCACTTAAGAACACACACACGCACACACACACAAACACCCAGAAAACTAAAACAGAAGAAACATAGTGAAGTTACACAAATAAGATAAGCATCTCAAGATTGTTCAGATGTTACAGATCAATGTTTAAATAAAAATAAACAAGAAAAGAGGCGGAGGAAGCATTAGAAAGTTGATTTCCTCTAAGAGAAAGCCAGTACTAGCAAAGTGCCAGAGTAGCACTGTGTGTTTTGTTTCTTATGAATCCAAACAAACAAAGTTGTAATTCTGCTATAGTCTGGAGGAAAAAAAAAGATTGAATGGGAAGAGTCAGCTGCACACTGGCATTTCATCTAAGGGGATTTCACACCTTAACAATGAAACAAACAGTCTGTTGGACTAAGAGGCATGGTCCTTTCCTTGGAGCCTCCTCATTGACACATAATGAACATAATGAACTGAGTGAGGAAAAAAGATGAAGGTAAGTACAGGTAATAAGGAAGAGGTGAGTGTAAAGAASAGGAGTATGGTAACCAAAAAAAATGCTGTGACATTCACACAACACATACATCCAAGTTATGTAAGGCAAGTTATTTCCATGCAAAGCTATGGGGTAGTGGTGTTAGCTGTGGTGGATGTGGAGCGCAGGTAGATACCAGCATAGTGTGGGAGGAAGGGAAGAAGGGAGAAAGGGAGAGGACGGAAGGGAGGAAGAGACGGATAAAGGAAGAGAGAGGGAGAGAGGAGGGGACGATGGAAGGAAGGGAAGGAGGGAGGGAGAGAGGAGGGGACGATGGAAGGAAGGGAAGGAGGGAG
>PTEX01000070.1:1394162-1409801 GCA_003342815.1 Eudromia elegans | reverse complement strand
GAAGGAGGGAGGGAGAGAGGAGGGGACGATGGAAGGAAGGGAAGGAGGGAGGGAGAGAGGAGGGGACGATGGAAGGAAGGGAAGGAGGGAGGGAGGTACTCCAGAGTGAATTTAGGGGTTTTAGAGCTGGCTGCTCCAGACCAAAATCATGCTGTGGCCGTGCACTTCACACTGACATCTGGGGCAGGCCATGACAGGTTCTCTATGTGGCTCACAGTATAGAACTGCACTGTATAATACTGTCTTCTTTATGTCCATGCGCACATGTCTTCATGTTTCAGATGTTGTACAAGGACACCATCTAATTTACTCATATAACATGAATGTATTTATTTAGATATTTTAATGATATGTTTATGAGTAATCAATCAAGATAATTTCCTCTTAATATTTGTGTGTTTATGAATATTAATACCTGTGATCTTTATACATAGTTTCTTTGTGAATGTACTGCTAAAGGTGGTAGTTCTATAAGCATTTCTGTATAGGGGAGAGTGTGTGTGTGTGTGTGTATATATATCTATATCTATATCTATAGATATATATATATAAAAAAAAAAGTGTGTCCTGTTTAAATTTGAACTTCTATGAATATTTATCATTATCATTTCAATTATAACCAGTTAATGTTGTCTGATATATTTTTATATTGTTATTTATATTATTTTATATTTAAACTTATCATGTGTTTTGCAATAAAACATGTACTTTCTGAATGTAGTTTACTGTGTCTGTGCACTATTATACAATTTAACATAAGGCATCTATATTGCACGTTTAGATTTATTTTTGTATATTTGATATGTGTGTTAGCTAGAGGGTACTGTATATGTCACCATCAAATATGAATGCATCTTTGCCTGTAAAACTGTATCTGTCATCCCCCTCGTGCACTGTATATTGCATATAGCTGTAATTTCTGAAAGCATTTTTCATGTGTGCAGAGTTGTATGTACATACATACACTGTTCGGTGGAGTCACGAGTAGGGGTAGGGTTGTTAGTACTTCAGTCTTTAGTACACAGTACTCCCTTAAATGCTGTGGGGGTTGTGTTGTGTTCTCTGTCTGATCTTTGTTGCTGCTTCTGCTGGTAGCAAAAGCTGTGGGAGGGGAGGGAGCAGAGCAGGTGTGGAGCCGAGGAGYCCACCTCCCGTAGGTGCCCTGGCCCTGCGCGCTCTTCTCCTGACTGCCTCTCACGAGCCAGCAGGCCAGGGCCGAGGTGGCTCTTGGGGTAAGTGCACACGTCTTTCATTAATGGCAAGGTGGTCTTGGTAAGCTCCAAAAACCATTTCCTTTCTTGTAAGGAATTATTCTCCAAGGAGACCCATACATGTGTATCCTTGTCACCACTGAAGAGTAAAACAGGGGGAAAAGTCATGGCACTGCAACAGTGACCCTTTAATGTTATGAGTAAGTTACGCTGAAGGAGAGGATTGGGAGTGAGTGGGTAGTCTAAGAGGGATAGTTTGCGTTTGTTATATTTTCTCACATTTGGGATATCACACTTTGAGCCTTCCTCCATGATCTTGCCACACACAGCAGTTGGTTTCTTTCAGATGAGGTAGTTATTGTTTCTGTGATTCTTGGGATCCATGTGTCATTCGTGTGCTGCACCTGTTCTAGCTGCTGTTAATTTTCCATTAAACCTAAAAAAAGAAGCTGTAACACCTAATTGTCCTCATACGAGATGAGTGAACACACGAGTCGAAGAGCAAGGAGCAGTTCCAGCTCAGTTCTCTGCCACACAGAGACCAGGGACTGTGACAGCTGTGACCATGGAAGGTGGTGATGGTCATGACACCATGACCAAGGTGGCATGGAGCCACGGTAGACACAGATGTCATGTTGTTGTCTTGAGGGAACAGGTCTGCCTCATATAAAGAATAGTAAGTTACAGTTAAAAAAAAAAAAAACCCTGTGATTTGGTCCTTATTCATGAAATAGTGTTCCTGAAACACTGTCTTTACTGATGGTGAATATTGACCCTTGCCAATGTGTCAGCTATTTGTCAACCCCATCTCTTTTATTCTTTTTAGTTAAAGCCCTAAAGCCCTTTAACCTGCTTGGTCTATAGTGCAGTGGCAAAGGTATTGGCTCTTAATGCTCTTAGTGTTTTTGTCTTTCAATTTTTAAGGGGTAAACAGTACCTTACCAAGGACCCAACTCAGATTTAAATGTAGGAAAGAAACAAAAAACTTGTTTTTGTATATATTTACTTTTTTTTTAATATTTAGTTTTTAAAATAAAGAAGACAGAAGTCATTTTCTTAAACAAACCAACAAAAAAGAAAAAAAACTCTCTTCATAAATATCTCATTCGAGATGCTATAACACTGTTAAATTGACCAGATGTTTGATCTGTATCTTCATTAGGCTCATCTTTGGCACTGTGAACCACATAATTGCCTGATTCTGTATATACAGTGGCTATCTACAMCAAGCTTAACATCCAGTCATACTTCACCACAGTAAGGGGCAGGGGAAACAGGGGAAGGGAATTAAACAGCCAGCCTGATCACTTTGGACAGTATCACTTTTTTGCATGCTTGTATTTCATCAGTTTAAGGGAATAAAATGCAATATTAATTTTGCTTTTGTTAAAAAAAATGATACTGTCTTTTATCTCAAATATAAGGCAGCAATATGTATCAACATATGGACAAAAAAAAATATGGAGGGATGAGTAGTCATACAAGCAAAGTAGCAATAGCATGATCACTAGGCATGTCTAAGGAAAGTGCATGTATTACTTGTTAAATTATAGATAAAAACATATTTAGCTGGATAGCTACTTTGGTATTACAGTTTTGCTATTACACTTTTAAAATATTAATGTTATTAGCAACAGCTGTTAAAGCTTAGTTCTCTTTCATGCTTATCTTTATATTTAAACCAGCTTTCATACAAACTGCATTATAACATTTTCAGAAGAAATCTTACTTTTTTCTGAAGTCATATCAACCTGTAAGAGAATAAAAAAAAAWGAAAAATATACAATAGATACATTAAGATACAGAATCATTAAAGTGAAAAAAGTGTATTTAAGATAACAGTAAGCATAGCGTAATTTATTTAGCATTTCTAATAAGGGAAAAGTGGTTATTTTGCTGCAGTTATAAACAATAGCAGGTGCAAAATGTTGCAGTGTATCTTCTATAAATGGTACTGGCAGGATAGATGACCATGGCTTACTGCATTACTGAGCCCGCTGTTGCACTGTTCTGTTTATTTCTCCTCATCACAGAACGGTTGAGGTTGGAAGGAGCCTCCAGAGATCATCTAGTCCAACCCCCCTGCTCCAGCAGGGACCCCTCGAGCAGGTGGCACAGGGTGGCAGCCAGGTGGGTTTGGAAGATCTCCAGAGAAGGAAATGAGGAGGAGTAGCCCCTGCTCAAGGGTGTGGCAGCACCACTGCTTTCCGCAGAGCCGCACACAGGGAGCATCAAAAGCAAGGAAGTAAGTCCAGTACAGCCATCTCAAGACTTATGGCTGTCTGGAGGGCAAAGCCTATGCTTACTACCCTTTCTTTGCACACCAACAGGCTGTGTTTTTATGCTACATAAAAATGGAAGAATTTGAAACTGCTTGGAAAAAAAAGGATTTTCCTATCTTTTTAGCTCATGTAAAGCAGTATTGTTAAAAGCAACTTTGGCAGACTTGTCTAGAAATACAGAAACAAGCATTATAAAGAATGAAAGAATTAGTTAGTTTTGTGCTTTCAGTATAAAGCTGATCATCTGATGAGACAACTTATCATATTAACGCTTATATTGGGAACTATCATCTGACAGAAGACGGATACCTCTTTTTTTAATGCTTTCCAGATCCACAGATAGTAACACTTTTCCAAAAAAAAAAGGCAGGTCTTGCTTGAAAGTATTAAAACCATTCAAGCAGGTTTTCACATGATGGTATCTGGGTGCAGAAAATCTTTTAGTGCTGAAATAGGAGCAGACGTTTTTGGTTGCATGTTCYTCACCACAGTGGGGAATTGGCAGCCAGCTGAAATTGTTACATTGAGGTCTGTTCCTCTGCCTCCATTCTGCTCCCAGGGAGGAAGGGTATTCAGGCAGTGCCAAGGCATGCTAATGTAGTACATACCAGGCCAATGATCCATTGGCCCAGAATACTTTGGAGAAGCTGAGATTTCCACACACACCCCCAATACAAATACACTAGTGTGGTTTCTTCCTGAGCAGATTAATTTTTAAATTATTAAAAAAATGTTTTTGAAAACAAAATATTCTATTATACATCTCCAGGATCAAGACACCCCGATCAGTTCAAGTTTAACTTAACTTAAGGAAAGTTTAACCTTGTAAATTCAAGAAGTGGGCGTCTGCAAGATGACGCTTTTAATTTTACTCTGCTTGATCATTTTTGTAGCACTGAGCTAGTCATCAGTATGCTTCTTCCATTACCACTTTAACCTTTCAGGCTGTATATTCGAGTAGCACGCATAAGCACTGACATGCTGTTAAAAGCAAAATTACCTCTTCTTCCTGTTCTTGATCTGATTCCGATTCCTTTCAGTTCCAAAATGCCATGCAAAAAGAGAGCAAGGGGGAGGGAAGAACAGAGCAAGCCAAAAGCAGAACATTTAGCAGAAAACAATACGCAGTATGTACAGTTTTTGCAATTGATTTCTTATATCCAAAGTGATGAAACTCTATATGATCAGTGTAAAATACAACAGGCTGCAGAATCCAGCAAATTACAGAGGAGTTGCTCCTAGTGTTAGACTTCTAGTGATGCTTATTTATACTAAAACTTAACACAGGTGTATTTTTTTATCCATAAATCATTAATAATACATTTTTAAATAGTTGTAAAACTTAGATATTTGAAGTGTAAATATAAACATGAGTGAATGCTGCAAGACATCACAATCAGAATTTTCTGCCAATARCGTTCAAAATTCACAACTCTCGTGCACAGGGCTTAGCATTTTATTAGCAAGCATGAGCAACTGATGTGGTTTTGGTCTAACAGCTCAATACATTACTATAAGGTACGCAGCTCTAAACTGTCAAAGACAGGATTAAAAAAAGCCTCTTATTATAGAATGCCAATAAACTGGCGCTTTCCATGGAAGCAAGTGCTTTCTAGTATCTGATGTAATCCCAACATAAACCAGACATCTCCATTGATTTATGAGATCCCAGATGGTCTCAAGTGTGTTATTTTAAGCACTAACTCATACTAGACTTTTTGTCATACTTTTCTGCCCTTGATATTGGACCACTTTCTCATCAGATTATTTAGTCTAATGATGATATGCCAAAGCAAAAATGATTACAGCCTATGACATTTTCATAGTTTCTTGAAAATTTGGATCAAATGTAGAGAGAAAAATCATTGTCAAAAGTCAACATATTATTAAAAGACAACATAAGGGCATATTTTTTGGCACTGCTATCCCCTTTCCAAATTCTAGAGCTTGCCTCTCTCGTGTTTTTGTCACTAACAAACACAGGTAAGCAAATTGTTAAAAACAAAGTCGTCTGCTAGTCAGCTGCAAATGCTGTTGTGAAGCCCATCTAATGATAGCACATCTATGATAGCATAACATGTTTCTGTACCTCATGTCTTAATGCAAATATCTTAATAAAAATCTTAAAATGATGTACAGATTATTTATCTATTATGTTATAGTGCTGACTGTTACACATAAAAGCAATCCTAGAAAGATGAGTGTAATTTCACAGTACCTTCATGTAAACAGGTAAAGTGATGTTTAAATTACATATGGCTTGATGAACAAGGCCTCTTGTAGATTTTGGCTCYTTCATGAACGATAATCTTCCACAGGGTTCTTGAGTGGTATCTCGTACCTAGCGGAGCAGACACAAAGGCAGCTAATCCACTGTTTTACTATGTTATTATCAACTTGTGCTATTTAAACTTGCTCAACAAAAAGAGGTTAGATTTGGGGAGAAAAGATAGTCCAGGTAGTCATAAATGATGCATTTTTGTTCAGGTTTTTCTCCTGCTTGTTTGTGAAGGAAATATGAATATAATTGTGTGTCAGAGCAGGAGCAAACACAAACACATACATATCTGCATACTAAAAACTTACTTTCACAAGTCATTGGTAACGTTGTCATTTAAAAGAATACACAAGTTACAGCATAATGGGGCTTTCATGTTAAGTTACAATATCATTTTTTTCATAGACAGAGTCTCCAAATTTTGTGATGATGCAGTCTCATTTTCTATTAAGTTATGAAATAATAAGCTAAGCTAATTTCCTATATAGCAAGAATGTGTATTTATGTTAATATTAGGAAAACCATCTGGTTGACATGGGAAATACTGTGCTTGTTCATTTGGTTTTTATGTTGGTAGTGACAGATAGACTGAAAAATATTCTATTTTCTATTGAAAATTGAAAATATTTAATTTTCTATTGCAAAAGGTTTTTCTCAATTGTGTTCATAAATCCTGTCCCAACAATGAAGAAATTTTCTGGAACTTATCTGTAGGTGTGACCACTACAGTCTAAGAATTATATTTCAGTGCAGCATACTACAAAATTTTACAACAAATCTTCAAAATCTCAATTTCACAGTTGCGAGCCAACAAAAGTGTATAAGCACTTAGGATGCTCTTGATGTAACTTTTGTACATAACATGAGAATTAAGTACAATGTCACAGGATAAATACAATTGAAAGCATTATTTCATTCTTAGTTTCCTAAACTGATGGCATGGTACAGTTAAATACCTGTATGTTACCTTTATCAGTCTCAAAATACTATATGGAAAGCCTCTGTGGTTTTGAACTTACTGTGGGAGCATCCATCATGGTGATAAATATGCAAAGCCAGATAGAGGTAATGGAGATAGATAAAGCTCTAAATTAAAACAAGTCTACGAAATACCGCTAGGAAAGAGAAAGGCTTAAAAGATGACTTGCAGCATAGAGCAAATACAAGGAAATGAGCTTCCATTAATAAATGAAGTTAAAATTTTTAAAAGTCCTACTCTTCTGTATCTGTTTTACTTAGTGCTAGAAGGGGCAGTACTTTGTTCTAACATGATGTCCTGAAATAGGGGAAAAACAGTTTGTGGGAGGAGGTTTACAAAACCCTCTGAAACCCTCTCTCGGAAAGAGGAGGGGATGGTGGCCCCATACCTGAGTGCAGCACGCTCTGCTGCYACCCCAGTCCTCGCTGGGGCCAGCTCGGTGCACTCGACTGCTGCCCAGGACGTGTCATGACAGTGGCAAGGGCCCACTAGCCCTGGGGCAGTTTATACCACTATAACAAAAGAATAGGATTCCCCGAGGTACCATTTGTGGTACCTGAAATGCTTAAAACTGAAAGCTCTGGATATATGGGCAGAGAGGCATACAGACACAGATAGTTCAAATTTGATCTAAATATAATTACGTTTTGGACAACCATTTCCAGGGACTTCAAGGTGGTTTCATCAGTTCTCTGTTATTTCTGACTGCTCAAGTCAAAATTAACTATTTATATTTTAAGTAGAGGGGGGTGGGAGGGGGGTGGTGCTGTTTTTAGCCTGATAAGGTTATTGAAAACTGAGAAGTAGGCTAAAATAAAGTCATAATACATAATTCAGGATAAACCATTACCTTAACAAAAAGAGGAAGTCTGTTTTCTTTGAAGGCAAAAAAGCTGAATATGTGATGTTGTCCACTCTTTGTTAGTGGCACCAAATTGCCAAAGCAATCAACATAGATGGGTTTTCCCTCTAACACCTATCAGAAATTAAAAGGAAAGGAGGCAAACAATGGTTAAATCACAGTACTGTGATAGAAACCAGTGAGGAATTAAGATTAAGAAGAAATCCGAAACAATCTCCTAAATTTCTGGTACATGTAAGCATTTGCAAAGTTTGTCATGCACACATATCAAAGTCTATAGAAATATTTCAGATTATTACATTTCAATCAAAATATATTGTTAATTCAACAACTGTAGAATGACATTTAATAAATGAGAAAACAAGTAGCCAGTGCCATGAATCTCAGACTTATTGCTAACCTGGTCTTATCACAACACAGAAATGTTTTATTCAACTAGCAAATCTAGAGTTCTAGTTTTGACTACTAGGATTAATTAGGTATTATCATGGAGCTGCAGAGGACCTTTTAATCCATTGAAAAACTTCTTCATCTTACATTGCCTTGAGCCTATGTTTAATCTACTTGTGMCGGTCTGTTGCACCAGGCAAAGACAGCGTGCAGTGATAGCTCCTGTTCATTTCAGCTGGATTTGTAACAGCCTAAAGCATATGCAAGTCAGACCTCAAGTAAATGCCTTCCAAACGTGTGTAATGATAATACTTAAACCTCCTTTCTTTTTCTTTTTTTCCTTTTTTCTTTTGTATGGCCTCAGCGGGTTTTAGTCTTGGGGCTATCTCTCCCTTCAAACTTCCAGGATCTTTGGATGAGACGTTGCTATCATTACTTCATAAAAATTCAGCCTTGTCATTCAGTTGCAGTTGAGTGCACGTTGTATCTAGCCACGGTGCATATGAAACACCTCTCAGAACTTCCAGAACAGCAAAGATAAATTTTTAAATAGTGGGTTTTGGTCATGAAAGAGAGACCATACTAAGCGGAAGAATACATACTGCACATGGGTTTAGTGCATTACCTGTTAATCATCATTTCTAAGGATGGTGACAGAACCAGAAAAATGTAATTTAGCAAAGAGACGTCTGGATTCCACATAGAAAAACTTTGCCTGTTCAACAACAGATATAACTCTTTGTAAAACAGAATATTAAACAAACTTCCTCCTTTAGCATCTTGCAAAATAAATCTAACTGCTGACAAATGGTGACTACTGTAGACCATCTTTGTGGTTATTAATACGTATTTATGGAGTCACTTACTAGAAGTTATGATTTACCTATTCTTTTGGTGTTTGAATATCTTCCCTTTTCTCAAAGCTCCCTGGTCATATCGGACTCAGGAAATGTAACAGTTAAGCAAACAACCCCCCTCTCAAATCTCATCCTTACTCGGTTACTCCTCTAAAGGAAGTTGTTTGAATAACTTTAAAAATGCCAGATCTCTCCTGGAGAGAGAGTGTTTGTAACAGACCTCATTAAAACTAAGTAGTTCAGTGTTGACCACCACAGAATTGACCACTGACCACCACAGAATTGACCATTATGTGCTTGACCTAAACTTAGGGTTAGTCTGCATCCATAGAGCTTGTTTTATGCTACCAAGGCAAAAAGTCCTCGTGCACCCAAAGCCCAAGTCAAGTTCTATGGCTCTGCAAAATCTCTAGCGAAATTTTATCTTTCCTGCTTGCAAAGTTAGAAAAGCCAAAATGCTGTTATAAAATAAAAACAGATTTGTAATACTTAGTTGGAAGAGCTGCTGCTCTGAATGGAATCCTTCAATTAAAGAAATGCCTGCTCTGACAATGCTAATCCTTCAACTTTAATTTTATTATATGATTTCCTAGCCAAAAAACCAAGTCTATCTAGTTACTAGGTAAACTGATTAATGGGTCTACCAAAAAAAAAAAATCCATTTCAACCCATTTTCTTCCTGTAGGTCTAAGGCTCTCAACAGACAGCACAGACTTGACTAGTCCAACTTCATACAAAATATCTCCTTGGATCCCACTCCCTACTTTTTTAATTGCTGAGGACACAACGGAGCTCCCACTTGAAGACCGATAGCGCTATGAAGAAAGCAAATGAGCTGCTTTCACCTTGGAAGCCAGGAAAAGCAGCCATCCAAAAACAAACGCCTTGTCAGTCAGCTTCCTTACCTGCCCCGCATACTAACAGTTTGGCTGCAGCTAATTGCCAAGGTGATACGGTCATGCCTATGTCATTGCTCCCATTGCCCTGCATCTGACCAAAGTCAGAGTCGGCATCTTACCATTAAGTGATAGTCTTTGTATATTTTATACACATCAGCCCTTGTAGTAGATATTAGGAAACAGTATTATTTTCAAAATAGACACTGTAAAACAAAGAACAGTTTCATGATTTTTGTACTGTACCTCTACATCCCTGCTTCTGGCAACTTCAGCAAAGTTTTCTTGTTGTTCTAGAGTTTTATCCACCTTGTCATCTGTCATGCAAAAACATCTTAGCCGTGCTTCAATGGGATCGTGTGATTTGGCAAACACGACAAATTTGGCCATATAAGGGACACAGATAATCTCTCTGTACACTTGGGAAGCAAAAGTAACAGATTCTTGTGTCTGACGACAGTCTATCAACCAAAATCTGTAAAAGAAAAGCAAGCATTGGGAAATCAGTGCTCTACGATTCTGTTTTAATACCTCCATGTATTACATATCAAACATAAAGCTGTTTTGCCCAAAACATCTGCTTTTCTTCCACTATTTACTTTAAATGGCAGCAATACATTCCTTACAAACACAAACCAAACTGAGGTTCTTCTAGGTGTGCTACCTAGTTTAGTCCACTGGTTTCCGCTGAATTCAACCTAAGCTAGGTATTAGGACTGTTATGCATAGTGAAGAAGAGTGATTGAGGCATGTGTGTGTGTATATACATATATACACACACACATACACACACACACACACATACACACACACATACAGACGTACACCAACATGCATATTTCTACATTAAAGCAGCATCATATTATGAAGACCCAGACAGTATATAGGTCCACATCTGGTCTCTAGTATCTCTGACTCAGAGACTGTGATCACTACTTTTCATCATGGTTTCTAACATKGCATTTTACTGACAGCATCGTTGTCAGCAGCATATATACTGAATCTTGTGCACCACAGGTTCCAGTCTGAGGCACATGTAGCACAAGTCACATGGAAAAATGTGTTCAAAGTGTGAGATGTTCCATTGTGATTCGTGGGCTCAATTTTTATAACAAAAGCAACATGCAGATGCTACTGCACTAAATGACTGCCTTTTCCTCAGCGTGAGGTGAAGCCAGAAGCAGCTTCTCACCACTGTCCCATTCAGGTACCACCATGAGACACACACACACAAAAGAAAGAAACATTTCAGCATAAAACCACCAGTTGTCTGATTTCACGAACGGAATTGTTACAAATGACCAAACACCACCTCTCACAAAAGAGTGCTAGTGCAGGTGAACTGGAACGAGTCACTAGGTACTTCCCAAACAGAAGAGACATAAAGGAGCACTACAACATGCCATTGGATGCTGGAATTTGGATATAAAACRTCGATCATCAGAACAGGCAAAATTTCCTTGTCAAAAGCACTCTCATTTTTACTGCATTAATGGTTCTTGATCTTTTCTTTGGGCCTGGACAACATTGCTCAGTGATAAAAATTGATAAGAGTTGCCATATACTTTGCCAAGATGACTGCATTCTTCTTTCGAAAAGATAAGAACTTTCACTTGAAATAAATTTCCTTTTTGCACCCCAAAATGAAGCAGCATAAGCCTATCAATCAACCATTTTACAATGAGTAACATGTATTACCTTCTTTCTCAGCTATCATTCCATTTAGTTTGTCTCCTGAGCTGCTGGCATTTCATTTGAATAATGTTTGCTGTGTAGGTGGAAAGCATGCTTGAGTTTGACACTCGTAGGATGGAGAAGAAAGTCACGAGAGGTCAAAGACATCTCCAAGCTCATATAACCTACAAGGGGGCTTATTACTTACCGCAGATTACATGGTATTATACCCCACAAAGCATGTCTTTCAAACGCGATGTCTGTGGTCTTACTCATCTGTGATTGAATAATGAAGTGAATTTCATGCTCCTCTTTGTAACATTTAATAAACACGCTGGTTAAAAAACAAGCTGATGACGTCTGAAAGTCAGACGGAAAGTCTGATACATAAAGGCTTTGTATAATCTGCTTATAATGTGTGAAAGAAATACACTCTGCTGGATTCAAAACAGGAGAGACTACCATCATACTCTTATAAAACCCAAAGTACTCAAAATGAATTGCTGCCACAGAGCAGAGGGTGAAAAAACAAAACAGATACTAAATTAAAGAAAAACTGCAACCCAGGAAATRGAAACCAGTTGTGCCTCAAAGCCTATGGTTTAATTCACATGTATTTTAAACAAATTTATCCATTTCCCAAGCTCATTTTTGATGGACTGTCTCATGAACGAGAAAATATTTCTACATCATTATTTTAATTATTTACCTAGACATAAACAAGTTAGCGTGAAGAGCTGATTCTCCGCATGACACAGGGGTAGAAGAGCAGATGCACTTTTAAATCAGGGCACAAGTATAGAAATTTAAGGTAGCTTGTCCTTCAGCAATGAAGTTAGTTAAGTCTATCACTGTACACACGTGGAAAATCACATTTGCTATCCTTAAGGGCATTTGAAATAAGACTTGGATTCAAGTATGCAGCTGCGCGTTTATCTAGATTAAAAAGAAAACGCGAAACTCGAGCCTACGTCACATAAATTTGCCATCGTCATCAATTTAAATGTCCCCATGGAGATGAGAAAAAATCCACTAATGCTATCTCTAATGGGTTGATTCCACATCTGTTTAAGTTAATTTTTAAATAAACTGTTTAAACAGATTATTGTAGGTAACAGATGAGAGCTAACATCTCCCTCTCACAGTCATTACTGTTGAAGAGAACGCAGAAGGAGCTCAGAAAATGTACATAAGCACAGAATTTCTAAACTGGGAAAGTACAGAAAAATGAAGTTTTTATTATGGATCAGACAATAGCAGTTGAACTCATTTTGACATTGAATAAAGTATTAAGTTAAATAACAAATATCATTTAATGGTAATAATTCATTTGGTCACCAAAGTTCACAAGACTGCAAACCCTAAACATGACCTTTCAGGCTATGGACTGCATCTCCTGTCACAGACAGCAATCACAAGATATTTATGCATTTTAGTGACACAAATCATTATGAATAAAAAAATTACTGTTACTACTGTTACTTTCCTCCCCCCTTCTTTTTTTCCCTCCCTTGCCCAAAATTCTGCTTGTCAGTAATCAGAAATTGAACCTCTTTGCAGATTGTTGGAAGAGATTCTTCTATATCATGGCTTGGTATCATTGCTAGATTTCTTTTTTGTTGAATATTTTGTGAGTACATTTTCATTCATCAGTTGTTTTGGACTAGAATGAGCCCAGAGCTTCCAAAATACCTGGCAMTTGGTTCTCAAAGCACACAAAGTATCTACGTGCTTTCTGCTGCATAAATATTTGTTGCAAACAGAATGTAAAAACACATTGTAAAACAAAATGCATACAGAAAGGAGGGGGAACACTTTAAAGCAACAGTGTAAAACTTGTACCTGGCAGACACATTCGTTGTGAAGGAAACACATTCATTAACAAATGTCAGTGGTGTTGTTCCTGTGATGTCTTCCCACTGGGCAGGGGTGGTTCCTCCTGAAATGATAACGATAAAAAAAAGTCTTTAAGAGCAGACAAATCTCCAGCCGTCCTGCTTCTAGAGATCGCTCTATGCTGTTAGCATTAATCAATGAATGCAACTGATAATAASCCCTAGGCATGCCCTCTGCTTTTGTCCACATCCACTAGTGCCAATAGGACCGCAGAAGCTTCCCACAAGAGAAAAGCTGACAAGAAAACAAATGATTTTCAAATAGAGAATTCTGCAGCACAGCTCCAGAAATATTAAAAGAGTAAAAGAGGTTGAGATTTTGGGGGAATTTTTTTTTTAATTACCTTTGTTTGTTCTAGACTGTTCATATATACAGGGAAAAATTAGCCCAGACACACTGCTGTATAACTCTTAATGATGCACTTGGGGAAACAACAGTGCTGTTGCCCATAATGACAACTACAATTTATGATCCTTCTAATCTGCTTCTAAAAATAATTCAAAGCAGAACCAACACCAGTATATACACAATTAGAACATTTTCACACATGCTAAAAAGATCTGCAAAGAAAAGTCTAACAAACTCCACGGGAGTTGAAAAGCGCCCCACCGTATCTTTCTGTGCAGCAGATAGCCTTCTTACTATCTTGATTTCTAGTCAATKAAGTTTTTCTGCCTTCTTTGAATCTGATGTTATCAACTTTCTCTGTCAAATACATCTGAAAATGGGTCACAATCTAACACCCTTCAGATGTTCTGAATTAATGATGGAGACTATTTTTTTTCATGTTTTTCAATCTCACATTTGGTTGCTTTCCAATTACCTTAAAATCACATCTAACTCACTGAAAACAGAAATACTTATGTAATCAAAACTATAAATATTTACAAAACATGTAAGAACTTAAGGAGAAAACTGCATTTAATCTACCAGGGCTAAATCAAAATCTCTCTGTGTCTCTCCCTCCTCTCATACAAAGCTGTCATCTTAGATATTCACTTGATGTCACAGCTTAATTTTCATGCATACCTTAAATGAAGCTGTATCAGTTAAAGAGTACTCCCCTTTAAAAAAGAAAAAAAAAAAAMAAACCCCAACCACACACATTTTCTCCTCCCTTTAGTGAAGCACTGTAACCAACTTCCCTTGTAAAGTCTTCTATTGGTTCTCAACAGACTTACTTTTCTGCCATTCTTCTTCAGAGAGGGGACTCCTTACTTTAAACAAGATTGTTTCATTTTCTTAGAAATACAAACATATCTTTGTTAACCAGACTTTATTGCTGGTATTTCAACAGCTAGTTCACACCATCAAGAAATCCCACCCATGACTCATTGGCACAGGTTAGCCTGTAACACATCTTATATGAGATTGACATTTTGATATTTTACCCAAATATTTGGGTATTTAACCCACAAAGCTTTTTATTTTCAAGGTGAGGAACTCTTCAGTATACACCTCCTACCTGTTATGCTGCATAGTAACCTTAAAGTGGGTGTGTCGCCTCCGTAACCGTTCATGATCCCATCACTGGAGGCTTTGGGGATGGGAATCGTCATTGTGATCGGTTTATGGAACTTCCTTCTCCTAGGTTCCAGTGTGACTATCGGACTGAAGGTAGCCTTGTTGCCCAAAATCTTCTTTATAAGTTCAGTGTGCATAGGTTGGGCCTTTCCAAAGCAAAGGACAGTAACAGGGTAAGTCACTTGAAAAYAGTTTAATGAACATACCAAGAACTGGATTTGGATATTGCCATAAAACTCTAAAGACCTTCCATCACACAGAACAATCTCCCACAAAAATCTTCACACAGAAGAACTGGCTGCCCATGAGAAGGGAAGACTTTCYCTCTGCAGATATTTTGCACTTTATCTTCACCTTTTTTCCTGGTGCTTGTCAGATTCTACTGGGTTCATTTAGCTCACTAAAGTGGGAGAAAACTACTCTCTTGATTTTCTCTTTTTCTCTTCCAGGACTACCTCTGAGCTGTGTTGTCAGTGATCCATGCAGGAATCCAGCAAGCAGAACAGCCAGGTCAGAGGTGGATGCATGTTGCTAGAGGCAGGGATGGAGGTAGGGGTGAGACAGGAGGGAGGGAGCTCTACCGCAAGTTATTAGATTACAGCACCTTCCTACTTTTCCAATGTCTTTCACAAAAATTATTTAGGAAATTAGTCTATGACCTATGCTAGTAGCATCATCATCATCATAAAGTGTTTTGCTCAAGACCACATAGCTGGTTACAGAAAAGAAACTGGGAAAAAAAAGAAAAAAAAAAAAAAATATCCAGAGCCTTTATCTGATTAACTGTACA